>CM067505.1:18989871-19127371 GCA_034509495.1 Acestrorhynchus altus
ATTTCAGCATGAACATATTTCCAACATGTTGTTGAAGAGAGTTTATTGCTGAATGAGAGCAAGTGTCCAAGGGAGTCATTCTGTTGGCGCTAGATCACCCCCCCCACGCCCCTCCACTGGCAGCTTGTATCTGTCTGGGCTGTGAGGCTGTATCCAGAGAGTGTCTCGAGACAGCGTGCAGAGAGAACATCTCACAGGAGGACAAATAAATACAAAACAGATATCCTGTAAGAAACACAGCCTCGGCAGGACACCAGCCACCCACACTCAGGGACACCTCTTCCTCGCATGCTCTTGCGTTCTCTTTCTCTCTAGCCCTCTTTCTTGTGTGTCTGTCTTTGTCTCATTCTCTCTCATGCTCTCTGTCTTGCTCGCTGTCTCTCTCTCTCGCATCACTCAGTTTATGTAGGTTTTCTCTGGTACTCTGCAAACTCATTAGACCTTGTCTTCAGGACTGGCTGAATGAATGGCTGTTATTGTAACCCTCTACACACACACACACACACACACACACACACACACACACACACACACACACACAGCCACAGCCTCCTGTGCCCCATCAGCAGAACAGCTCTGTGAGTGTCAAGCTTCTACTCCTGCCAGCCACCAGGCACTTTATTGGCCGTCTATTGTGGACAGGAAATCAGAGAATGAAGTGTTTGTCGTACTTAGCAGCTGACCCCATGGGCTGACTGAAGCACAGTGTATTGTGGGAAGGAGGTACAATGTCTTGTTCTCCTGCAAAGCAGCGGTATAGCTGCACAGTATATTGTTTAATTGTCATCATGACACTAGCCTCGGCTGATCTCTCAGGAGGCAGTCATCCAACTACTCTAGCATGGTCACGGTTCAGCTCAGAGAAGTTTCTGTGGGTGAATAATTAGAAAGAATCTATAGTCAAATTCTTGTGATTCCATAGCCAGATTTGCTCTGCGCTGTGTAGGCCCTAGCATTTTGAATGGTGGGATCGTATGGACGACCACAGCAGGAGTGTTTGGGCATGTACAAATAGTTGTTGAGGTTAGCAAGGAGACCGATCATCTTGATGTAATTGTGCCCTCGAAAGCTCTTCTCTTTTTGCTTTCAGAAGAACATATGTGCACTGCTTTCAATTGCCCTGTATTGATCCCCCTCCTTCTCTAATGACCTGCTTTTAAGGATGGCTTGACTAAGTTAATGGCTAGGTTTACCAGAACCTGTTCGAACAGCTCTTGTGAACGCAGCACAGAGAAAATAAGGCCAATGTTAACCATATACACTCTGTGGTGAATGTACAAGGCAATGTAGATTAGATTCTGTATTTATTTTTTTCCTTCCAAATAAACAAGAGTTCTTTTACCGAGGCTTATGTTTCTAACTGTAAATGTCTGTAATGGAGACAGCTTGACAATTTTACAGCGTAGAGCTGCTTTGCCATTCATAGGGAAATTGAACACAGCACTCGCATCGATTCTGTGTTTTCAGACATCTTTAGCGCATTTGTTTTTTCAAGTGTTTAAGACGGCTGAAGTTGCGGTGATTACGAGTGGCGTGCAGAATGTCTGCGTGTTGTTTTTTTTTTTCATCCTGCACCCTGCCCAGAATCGCCATAAGTGCCACGTTGAACTATGCAAAGGAAATTATTGTGAAGCCGGGTTACAGAAAAACAGGTTAAATTAAACGACACGTTTTACGAAGTGCCATAAATCACATAATGTGCATAAGAGTCATCGCGGACAGGTATAAAAATGCCAGAATAGGTTTAAACGCCTTATAGAGCCGAGTTAAAGAGCAGTGTCTGATGGGCCTCAGACCTGGACAGGAAAAGGCCGTAAATGTTCCTGGCATATACGCTCATTATTAGCACCTAGATGGAGGGAATTGTTGCCTTAAAGTTTAAATGGCTTCGTTGGTGTGTGTGTGTGTGTGGATGTGTATAAGAGACAGGTGTGTGTGTGTGTGTGTGTGTGTGTGTGTGTGTGTGTGTGTGTGTGTGTGTGTGTGTGTGTGTGTGTGTGTGTGTGTTTTGCTGGCTAGCTGTGTAATGGGCCCATTAGCTGCTCAGCAGCCCTGGCAGGGATGAGCGTGTGTGTGAGACAGACAGTGAGTACGAGCACTGACAGTAGTGTGTAAAACAAGCTGAAGCCTAAAGGCACTAAATGAAGGAGAGGAATCTCTCAGTGATGTCAGAGTAATGAAATGCTAACAAGGAGAAGCTCAATATTCCTGGTGCGTGTAGTACTGCGTGAGACTCTTCCAAGCCTTTTATCTGGGCCGCGAGTTTATTTGCTAAAAAAAAAAATCTGTTCTTTCAGAAAGACGAGTGTTCATTGTAATCTTCTGAAGCCTGCTTAGACTGCTGAACCCAGCACTCGTTCAGTTCCACCAGCAGCACAGCTGACTAAGTTCATTCATATTGTTGTCTGTTGCCACCAAGTAGTGGCACCTGGATTAGAGATGCAGGTCCCTGAGCAAGAGGCCCACAAACTGTTAACATCATTTGAACTTGCTCACTCTTCAGCTCACTGGGTCATGTGTTGACCGGTGTGGGATCCTGAATTGTCCACCAAAAGAACAAGGCATAGATAATTTCCGTGTCCGGTACACCTGCTCAGCATCAGTGTGTGACACATTCACTTGTGTTTGCACGTTTACATACTTACACTCATTGAGGACATGAATGTTGTAGCAATGTTGGGCTTTCAGTGATTTCTTTGAACTGTTGATTTTCTCGAGAAACAAATCATAAGATTTTTTTCTGAAATCTTTACAGGATAAAAATGATACATTCAGTGTCAAAATAATACACACAGCAGCCCTAATATTTGGTTAATGTAGGTTTTGCACAGTATTCTGCCTGTGTTTTGTAGCAGAGTACTGGTTGGATAATTACCCTCTTTGTGTAAAAAAAAAAAAGTATAATTTTAGTTTTTTGACACAGACCCAGCTTTTAAACACAGTCTACAAATGTTTGATAGCGTGGAGGTCAGGACTTGCTTCCGGGTCTGCTTTTAATGTGTGTTTGGGGTCATTGTGCTTGTGGAACAGTGTTTGATGTTAAGTGCTATCCTCCAGGCATATCTCAGGTTATTGCCAAACAATAAGCCAGTGATTGTCTCACTTTACTCCTGAAGACCTTTTCTTTGTTTTCATTGTGTTTTGATCAGAGCTTCTTTCTGGCAGCCTTTCCGTCCGTGTAGACTCATGACCTCTGTCTGTCTGTCCACCTGTCTGTCTGTCCACCTGTCTCTCTGTCCACCTGTCTCTCTGTCCACCTATCTCTCTGTCCACCTATCTCTCTGTCCACCTATCTCTCTGTCCACCTATCTCTCTGTCCACCTATCTCTCTGTCCACCTATCTCTCTGTCCACCTATCTCTCTGTCCACCTATCTCTCTGTCCACCTATCTCTCTGTCCACCTATCTCTCTGTCCACCTATCTCTCTGTCCACCTATCTCTCTGTCCACCTATCTCTCTGTCCACCTATCTCTCTGTCCACCTATCTCTCTGTCCACCTATCTCTCTGTCCACCTATCTCTCTGTCCACCTATCTCTCTGTCCACCTATCTCTCTGTCCACCTATCTCTCTGTCCACCTATCTCTCTGTCCACCTATCTCTCTGTCCACCTATCTCTCTGTCCACCTATCTCTCTGTCCACCTATCTCTCTGTCCACCTATCTCTCTGTCCACCTATCTCTCTGTCCACCTATCTCTCTGTCCACCTATCTCTCTGTCCACCTATCTCTCTGTCCACCTATCTCTCTGTCCACCTATCTCTCTGTCCACCTATCTCTCTGTCCACCTATCTCTCTGTCCACCTATCTCTCTGTCCACCTATCTCTCTGTCCACCTATCTCTCTGTCCACCTATCTCTCTGTCCACCTATCTCTCTGTCCACCTATCTCTCTGTCCACCTATCTCTCTGTCCACCTATCTCTCTGTCCACCTATCTCTCTATCTGTCTGTCTGTCTGTCTATCTGTCTGTCTATCTGTCTGTCTATCTGTCTGTCTATCTGTCTATCTATCTATCTATCTATCTATCTATCTATCTATCTATCTATCTATCTATCTATCTATCTATCTATCTATCTATCTATCTATCTATCTATCTATCTATCTATCTATCTATCTATCTATCTATCTATCTATCTATCTATCTATCTATCTATCTATCTATCTATCTATCTATCGTATTATGCTGATGCCTGTCAGTGCTGAGTTATACTGGTGAGTTGAATTTGCTGCCCTATTTATTTCAGAAGTGGACTAAGGCTTGGAGGAGGAGAGAAGCTGCAGGGGCTGCTTAATCTGGAACATCTTTCTCTCTCTCTCTCTCACGCACACGTGCACACACTAGCATGAACATCTTCTCTGTGTGTGATTCCTCCTGACAGGTGGTGGGCTGGTGTACAAAACTGAGCTTTGCAGAAACAAACTCCTGCTACAGCTTAACACATAACAAGAAAAGCAGCTAAGCTTTCTAATGATGTGATAAAATATAACAGGCACTAATTATCCAGGTGGAGTCGTGCTAGTTAGTGCTTCCTAGCTTTCTTTTGTTGTTTGCATGTTTGTTGACGTTTCTGAAACGCTGTGTACATTTAAGGAATCTGTCCGTCAGAGAAACTACTGTGGCTGCAAATGAGTGAAGGTGAATAGTCTTGGCCTTATGCATAACATAACTTATCATTATGCAGGTGCTCATGTTAATTGGTGGCTTGTGTTTGGTAATGTTGGCATGCTTGCTGAAGGTGTGTGGGGCATGGAATGTATCTGACGTGTGTCTTCACTCTGTTGTGTTATGTAACTCCAGTTAAACAGACGAATCGTTAACAGTGAATAGATATAAATTTGCATTATGTAAATGCAGTCGTGTTTAATTAGTGACTGCTAGCTATCAGCTATGGTATTGCATTTAGTGGAGCTGTAGCACCAATGGAATGTGGCATGTGTGTGTGTGTGCACACACTGCACAATCATGTAGTGATTACTGTGTGCGGAATGTGCTTGCTCATTCAGTTGGACTGATACTGTAGTTCATGATGGGTCAAGTTGAACGGGTTATTATGTAACCCAGCTGAAATAGATGTGAATGTGTGTAATGTCAATGACTTACTCTGCTTGTCACGGGGGTCAAATGATCTACACAGAGAGACCGGTGTGTTCTAGCTCGGGTGAAAAAAGGAGGGAAAACATAACAGTGTAGAAATGCTTGGGGGTGTCGTTAAGGCCACACTGGTTCTGAGAATATATTCTGCTTCAATGAGCTTCAGCTGAACGGCATCATAAAGTGCAGGACTTGTGAAAAAATACTTCTCGGATAGAAGCACGTGAGAGTATGATCGGCATTGACGCCGACTTTTGTAGTTGGACAAGTTGTGGAGGTGTTAGTGTGGTGGGAAGTGTGTTATTCGCTTTAAAGATAAATTCCATATGGCTCTTCAAATGACTTTAGTAAACCCTGGCACTCAGTGACTCAGTGAGAGGGATGGGAAAACATGGTATTTTGATATCACGGTTGATTGTAAGGCTAACATTGTGCAGTGCACAGTCCTGCTCAGACTCATTCAAACTGCTGTTTTTAATGAAAAAGCACACTTAACGCTGCACTATTTAGTTTCAAGCTGCCACAGTGCAAGATATGCTTGTATGCTTGTTATACACTCTTGGATCTTTGAGCGATGCCAGAGAATAACCACTTTGCTTCCATAAAGAACCATGTTTGTAACAGAAATGTGAGTGTGAGGAACCTCCAAGAACCTTCAAACAATGGCATCTATGAAGGTCTTGAAATGGAAGAAAGGAAGGTGAAAGGTGGTCCATCTAAGGTTATTAAATCAAGAGAACTAGATAATCTGTTACACTTACACAAATGGGTTGATTTATGGAACCATAACACCTTGGATGCTGAAATGGTTCTTTGCTTGGTTAGAAGGTTCTTTGAATTGGTGTCTTTTTTTTGTAGACTGTTCTGTATACACAACTTGATAAAGCATTAATTCATTGTTTTTTTTCTGATATTCAATTATATTAAAATCATTTCCCTGCTTTTGTTCAAGTGCTTTCTAAGGATGGATTTCAGTGAGTAGAGCAGCATTAATGACATCGGGATGTTGGATGATCAGCATCTACTTGGTCCCCAGCTCACTAACTCATTCCAAAAGCATTTCAGTTCTACACAGAAGCCTTTGTTGGTTAGGTTTCCACAGCTAATGCTTCTAACTCACTTCTATTTTCATCTCATATCTTTCACAATATGATGACTTCTTTTGTTCTGGTAAAGCAACCTGAGCAGAGCATAAATTGATCTCGTTTCTCACTGCGTTGTGATTCCACGTGTTATTAGATGCAGCTCATCCAACGAGGCAGCCTTTTGAGAATATGAACCCCCTATATGCAACCCCCTCTGTTTAAAAGCAGGCCTGATAGGCCAGTGTGACTTTATCAGTGCTTAAATCTTATGCATCCTCCCAGGATGGACTGAGTGGGGATTATCAGGAAATTTCATTTGAGGAGCAAATAGGAGAAAAGGGAAGGGATTTGTTGCTGGTTTTGCTGTCCCAGCTGCAGAGCAAGTCTTGTGGCTTGTAACCTGTGAACAAAGGTTGTGAAAATGGTCTGAGTAATAGCTCCATGGCATGTGAATTAGCATTAGATCTTTAGCAGGTCTGTGCTTTGGTCTTACATGTGTTTATGGGAGTCTTTGGTGTGTTTATGGGAGTCTTTGTTTGAGGTGCTGTTGTGGTGTTCATATCTGGAAAACAGTAGGGGACAAGTTGGGAGGAAACAAACTGCTTAGGATGTGGTTTTGGATGGGAAGAATAGAGTGTGCTTTCATATTCAGCGCCACTGCTGTTGAAATCCATGTTCTCCTTCCTGCTGGTTGCAGCCGCCGGAGCTGTTCAGCTGCTCAAACATACACTGGGGCACTTTTGAAGCTCTCCTGAAGCTCTGCTGGGCTTAATGTGAGTTCTGGCTTCAACACACACCCACTTGCACACCACCACCTCCGGGTCGTTGCACGCAGACAGCTGTGTGTGGCTGTGTGTGTGTGTTCTGGAGGAGGCTGAACAGTATCATGTTACGGAGCGGATTGCTTTTGTGGCCACATAGTGGTTGGTGTTTGTGAAGGTGGCTGGAAGTTCTGCGTTCAGTCGGTGGACACTGAACTCTCTCGTGCTCTCACTCGCGCTTTCTTTTTCTCCATACACAAAGAATAATATATAAATTATGCTACTTAAATGTCGGTCTCGCACCGTTTTGCTCGTGTTCATATGTAAAATCTGCTCCTGATGTAGCAGGTGTTATGTCCAGTGAGGGGATACAGTGTTTAAAAACTCCAGAAGCACTGCTGTGTCTAATCTACTCATACTAGTGCAAAAACACTGACACACCACCAGTGTGGGGTCCTGACCGTTGAATATCAGGGTGAAAGGAGGGAAGCAAGAGATCTAGATGGTCTACAGTCTGTAATCATAAATGGACAGAGTGCTGATAAAATAAACAGCGAATGTAGAAACAAAAAACAACCGTAATTGTGTAGGTTTGGTGTCAAACTAAAGAAAGTGATCAACTCCATCTGCACTGTCTTCCATTTTTATAGATAACCGTAGCTTAAGGCTGTGTGTGTTAGTGTGTGTTAGTGTGTGTTAGTGTGTGTTAGTGTGTGTTAGTGTGTGTTAGTGTGTGTTAGTGTGTGTTAGTGTGTGTTAGTGTGTGTGGTGTCTTTGGAGCCGTAAGCAGTTTGAAAGGAAGAACTGAGACGTTTTCTGTGCACCACGTGATGGAAACACAGCTCCGTTCACTTCAGTTCCCCTCAACCCTTCCCCTCGTGGCACACAACTGGTTTCTTTTGCCCCTCTCCCACCCCGACAATGAACTGCCACCTGCATGAACCGCCACTGCTGCCTCTGCCTGTCTCAACTTGACCGCTGCTGCCTCCACCGCTGCCCTGCTGCCAGCAGCCTCGCCTGTGGAACAAATGCCAGCATGAACCGATCTTGGCTCACAGCACACACACACACGTGCACACGCACACACATGAAACAGTGCATCATAAAAATATTTCACTTCAATTCAAACAGGTTTATTTGGTGTGTTATTGTTATTGAAGTGCCCAAATCATTGCTCACTTTTCCTTCCGAACAGTCCTTAAATGGAATTTAAGCAATAAGAACAGTGTGCTTTGTGTCTCTTGGGTTTTGATTGATGTCCCAAAACCAAGCCGTTAGCAGCCGTTACAGGACCCATTTCTACTGAAGGGACAAGGAGGGTTTCAACTGAAGGCCTGTTCACACCGAGTACAATGTCTTTGTCTGCTCCATCTCCATTTTTGTTCTCTGTATTTCCCCTCCACATGAGTGATTGTTAGCAGTGGAAGCTGTAGTTCACAGCTCTGTGTGGTCATGAACAGGCTAGGAAGGGCAGAGACACACTTTCAGCTCTGCTTCGCCGTATATTTCGTGGAGCTCTGCGATTATATAATCAGCACATTGCTGGTCATCTAAACCTTTGTGTTCTAATATGAGCAAGGTGATCTTTTCTGCAGCCATCTTGCTGCTTGTGTGTTTGGTCTGCAAACACAGCAGTGGAGCTTGGAGCTTGGTATGCCTGATTTGAATGCATCTGTACATCAGACAATTGAAAGACTCCTTTAATACTTTTTTTTTGTTCATCCTTAAAAATCAGACCCATTGTCTTGAAAGGGTCTTTAATCTCTTTAAACAAGCCAATACTGAGCAGCCAATTAGAGCAGAGGTCATTAACATATGTAAGGCTTTGAATAACAGCCCGTTTAATTCAAAAGGACAAACAATTTGCAAAATGATCTAAAACTGAAATATGATTTATTGGTTGTTTGTGGTTCGTAAACCTTCAAGTGTCCGTGTTGGCATAAGTGGACTTTACCAAGAAGGTGGAACCTGTTCATGTGATTGGACTGATATTAGAATGTTGTTTCGACCATTAAAATATTACCATCAATTATGCAAATTTCCAAAAGAGATGCATTTAAACATCACCACATTTAGACAGACGCTTCAGTGCATTTTTGCTCTCTTGTGAGGGACAGGCATGGAATTTGCCTTGTAAATGATATTCAAAGCTTGTTTGATAGAGCTGCTTCTTCTGCTGCGAATTCAGCGAGCCTGCTCTGCTCTAAATGTATAATTTGAGTCCGCGGGGCTGGAGCAGGCGAGGGGACGGCAAACACAGGCAGTGTGGCGCATTAAACAGACATTGATTGATCTCTCATATGATTGTTTATTTTGCAGCGGCTGGCAGTGATGGATGGACATTTTTGTGCATGTGAAGGTGTAGGAAAGATGTGTGCCTTTATTGCTTTCCCTCGTGGATGACAGAGGCTGGAGGAAGAAGGCTTTACTGGAAGGACCTGTTACCACTGCTCATCTTTTGACAGCTATCAGATGGTCCTTTAATTATTCGCTATGTTCTAACCTCTTTTAATAACTCGTAGACACCACGTAGAACACACCTTGTAGTTCCAGCAACAAGACATGGCGCCGTGTGATGATAAGGAGAGGTCACGGGTCATCTGAATCAGAACATATGAAACAGTCTCCTCTAATGCCCTTGAAGGAAAGGTTGGGGGAGCTAGATAAATGGAAATAAGAAATGAAGCCATTCGCACGCTCATTCACACTCTCTCTCTCTCTCTCTCTCTCTCTCTCTCTCTCTCTCTCTCTCTCTCTCTCTCTCTTTCTCTTTCTTTCACACTCTTGCTTTTAGAAGCCTTTAGTTAAGGTCCCATATTCTGCATTTGCCTTGCATTGTAGCTTGATGTGACATGCAAATATGATCCACATTTAATGGATCAAACATTTTATTTTTTTTTTTTTTTCATTTCTTAGAACGCAGATTTTGTTACTGTACCTTTAAGACTGATGTGTGTATTACCACATTCAAAAGCCGCAAGATGAAACACTCCTTATAACTCCGGTATGAATAGGAAGGGCAAAGCTGCTGTAAGCTGAATAGATGCAAAAAGAAAAAAAAAAAACTTTTAATTGGCCCATTAAAGCATGCAAGTGTTTACCTTTCTCTCAGCCAGCCTTTTGGAGCCTGAGGAGTTTGAAATAACCTGTTTTCCGAACATCTTTATTCTCTATTGGAGAACCCAAGATGTAGCACTGAATGAATCTTCCAAATGCAATTAAGACTCCTTCAGAAAGCTGCTCTTTCATACTGTGTTTAAATGGCGCTTGAGTGGTGACCTTGTTTTTGCGGTGATTCTGCTTGCTGTAGCATTGGAATCCCACTGTCTGCATTGTGTTTTCATCTAGTGAAGCTCGAGCTGAGCTGGACAGCCTCCTCACACAGCGGCATTAATTAAGTGAAGCTGTTTGGATCAAGGTGAGGTGTAATAGCTCATTGTCAGGGGGAGCTGAGGCATAGTTCAAATGTGCTGTTATTTCATGCAACCCTTGTGTAGTAATTGGCTTTGTTTGGCACACATTAGGAAGAGTGAGCGAGGGTGGCAGAGGCAGAGGGTTGGGCTTGTCTACGTCTCTGCGTGTTTGTGACTGATGTGTTCAGGATGACGTTTCCCAACAGTTTCACCTTTTTCCAGGGAAAGGGCAGAAATAAAAACTCGGGCTACTTGGCGTTTTTATAGCTGATTATAAGGGACGTGAAATGAAGAAAATATAAACATTTTACAATATAAAGTGTGTGGAGAAATTGTTGTGCTTCTGGTCTAATTATGGTCTTTGTGGTAGAACATTCACTAGCACTGTGTTCTTTAAAGATACACCTTATCTACACTGATCAGCCACAAGAGTTGATTTGATTATTTGGTTAAAGTGGTGGGGTGTTCATATTAGGCAGCAGGTGAATGGTTAGGTCTTGAAAGCAGGAACTATCTGAACTCCAAGTGGATCGTCAGACTAATGCTGGCCTGAGATTTTTAGTCTGAATCCTAGGCCATGCTCTTTCATCGTCAGCAGTTAGAGCTCTGAGGGACCACCTGGCCATGCTGTCTCTACATGAGTTGCTCCCACTGTGATGTTGGCTACCACAGTCAACTGTTGGCTGATATATCAGAGCTGGGGAACCAGTACTTCCTTTCGAGTGTGTTGGCTGCCCAGTGATGCTGCATTGGCAACGTTTCAAAAAACAGGCAGTGGCTGAATGCACATGCACCGGGGGAGGCATGTGCTTGTCTTTACCCCTCCAGTGTCAGGAGCAGAACAGGTGATCTTACAGGGGAGTCCTGCTGAATGTGTGGGTTAAGTGGTTCTGGCAAATTGAGAGATAAATGTGTTGTTGTGTTTTGTTTTTTTTTTTTGTTTGTTTTTTTATGGAAGTAGAAATGGGCAAGCATAAAGATCTTATGACTTGGACATGAGCCAGGTGTGATAGATAGAACAGTGTTTGTCAAGTCTGGTCCTGGAGGCACAGCTACCCTGCATATTAGAGCTTTCACTGCTCCCTCCACACCTGATCCACGTGACACCTGACAAATCAGCGCAGCCTTTCAGAGTGGCATGGGTTGTGTTAAAGCCAAACTGTGCAGGGCAGGGGTGCCTCAGGGCCAGGGTTGAGAAACACTGGGCTAGAAGACTGGATATGAGCATCTCCGAATCAACAGGTCCTGTGTTGGTCCAGTGATGCAGTGGATAGTTGATGGTACCTACCAAAACTTCTGATATAGTAGTTGCCAAAGCTCACCGAAGATAAGGACAATGAGCTGATGCTTAATGCCTGATACCAAAGGAAACCTATAGAGGTCTTGCCCAGTCCAAGTCTTCATGGATCAGAGCATGGATCCACCTGCCTAATGTGGTGGAGGTCGTACCCATGCTACCCATGGGTACGACCTCCACCACATTAGGCAGGTGAGTTTAATGTTGTTTGATCAGGATATGATAAAATATTGTTTCTCAAGAATATTTATCATGATGAAAGTCAAACATTATCATATTGTCTGCCTCTAGAACATGATCTCTCACAACAGCTAAACAGAACAACGCAGCAATGAACTGAGATCCACTCAGTAGGTTACTATACACTGGATGTACAGGCTGCTTATGGTTCCATACAGTTATTCTTCTCTGACAATAACCTTAAACATAATTGTGATGTGATTTGCACTGATACCCTTTAAAATTGCCCGCACCTGAATTTCTTTATTTTCCCTTATAAAGTCAAAAATCTTAATTGATCTGGTTCTAACTCAATCTTTTTTTTTTTTCTTTTTTTTTTTTTTTTAATTAACATAGTCTGGTGTCTAATAGTAGGTGATATACTGAGAAACCCCGGTATCTAATTTGATCTTTATCATGATATCAGATGGTTTTGAAGTTTGTATTAAAAGTTACGGAACCTTCCAAATCTAAGATATTAGTTTTGTTGTGTAAAATAGGCTCCACTATTACCATTACATACCGTAAATCACCAAGTTCTACGTGTCGTTCTAGCTAATTAGCATGAATCAGAATGGGCTTTCTTACATGGCCTCAGAGGGCTGAATGTGCTCAGATAAGGCGCAGTGTAATGCTTATGGGCCTTCTACAGTGAGGGGGTGGAGGGACAACCTTTGAGCCTCTCTTTTATTTTAAAAGTCCAACCTTTCAGGATGGTTGGAGGCGATAGGGGATTCTAGTACCCAGGGGGATTCTTTTTCCATTCTCTCCTTTTCTTTTCGATCCTTTTTTTTTTTTCATGAAATCGGCACCACTTTGTCATGTAAAGGACCTTTTCTTTAGTGGAGGTTGAAGGGAGGGGGTGAACGGGGGCCGATGGGGTGTCGGGACCCAAAGGGATGGGGAAATGGACTCGTTTGTGATTGACGGGGCCTTTCAGTGCTGCAGCCAAGTCATTGCCATCGAGGTGACTGGTGGGAGCGACCTTCGACCCCCAAGCCACCTGCTTGGCCTGACCCCTGAAAACCCAGAAACCCCCCAAAAACTGGACACTCCATCTCAGGAATGATCTTTAACCCCATCTGGATGATGTTTCATTCCTTTTATATATGTGTTATTGGAACATTGCATGGCTGAGTGTTTAGGTTTGAGTTTCATGTAGGTTTAGAGGAAAACTCTTTTTGTTTTTCTTTAATAATGTACTTTTATACTGTAACTGACCACATATCATTAATAATAGACATGTCACAACTATTTTTGTTTGGACAGTTTGTTTATAAACAAGAGAAACCATATTATTGCCATTTTAGGACCATTTTATGTCCCTGATAGTATAACATAAATGTACGTAATATGCACTTACAGCCTTTAAACATTTAAATCATTAAGAATATTCAGATATTATAATTGGAATATAACTTTGTAAACAAATGCTACATAAATATTAAACCTTTCTTTTTAAACAGAGTACAAATCACACATTTTACATGAATGCGAATTCTGGGTGACATTAGGATCAACAGAATTATTGTACAATATGATGTTACACTGTACAATAAGTCAATAACAGGATTATTGTGACCGCCCTAGTAAGGATGCACCACGATGACTGTAGAAATCCATATCAATGCATAAACATGTATAAAACGGGGGAAATGATCAGTAAGTGTACCTGGTTTACACACATTTATTTAAGAAAATTAACCAAATGGATTACAAATTGTGATTTTTGAAAGAGATTATTTATAGACACATTCAGTTGTTTGTAGTGACGATAAAGCTTCATATTACATCCCTTGAACCTTCCTGCGCTTACTGTAGTTTCTGTATAAGCTGTCTAATGGCTTTTGTTTTGGGCTTGTTTTTCCACTACGCTTCACTTGCTCTCCAGCGTCTTGAATTTTGGACTGAAAAGTGCACATGTCAGTGCATTTGGGTGTGTATAGAGTTTTGGTTTGCTAAGGTGTCTGTATTTATGACTTACTGAGGAGTAGTTCTGTGTTGTTCTGTCTAGTCGTGGCCTGTCCTGTAAAATAGTGCCTTTTGACTCTGTAGCTTTGTAGCTCATTCAGAGGGAATTTGAGGGAGTATTGTGCATTTTGGAACAGTGTGTGTGTGTGTGTGTGTGTGCGCTCGCGAGGGAGAGAGAGACAGACAGACATGGCCAACATATGTTCTCTCCAACCCCCGTCGCTCTCAGTTAATGCTGGTCCATATGGATCCAGGGTGCATAATAGAGACTGTGAGAAGGAAGTGCTGCCCATCTTTGTGTGTATGCAAAACACAGGAGCTCCACAGGAACTGGCTCCCACTCTGACCCACACAATGTCAACCTGCAGGAGAGAATTGGACAGTATCATTCTCCAGGGATGAGAAGGTTATAGGGGTGTTTTTTTGTTTTTGTTTTTTATTTTTGTTTTTTATTAATCGATGGGGCCACATATGTCCCCACAGTGTGTTAAAACAAATGTGTGTGTGTGGATTTAATAACTCCTCTTTCCCAGGTTAGCTAAAGGTGAAACAAGCCTTTGATCCACCACTCTCTGGGCACCATAAAAGCATAACAAGCTTTTCCCTGTTCTGTCCTGTCGAGGTCTCCGCCAGGCCAGTGCACCCCCTGCTGTAAACCACAGCAGCTTTAAGGAACATGCTTTAAACCCCCGATCAGCTGATCTAGCAGTGTCATTAGCATTTAACACAGGGGATGTGAGGTGTATGATGATCGTGCTGCAATTATCGCCGGAGCTAATCAAGTAATTAGCATGTGAGTGAAGTGATATTTGTGCGGGGTCTTCTTGGGGTATATTTGGAGCAGGGAAGTAATAGCTACTTTCACACACCCCCACACACTCATGCACTCTCCAAAAGCAGAATTACTGTTTCAAACCCTTGATTAGACCCATAAAATAGCAGTAAGTAGTCAGTATGTAGTGTTTGACAAGAGGCAGCTGTAGTAATGGCTCTGCCTACTGTGACTGTCAGTCAGGCAGTTGCAGTGATCTTAGACAAATTAGGTTCTGCCAGGCAACATAATGCATAATTACATAAAAACAAAACAAATGCAATATGTTAAATTTACAGTTTTATAGTTACCCTCACAAATCCTACATGTTGGGGATTCAATACTGTCAACACAATAAGTTGGAAAAGTAAGTAACCTCAGAACCTAAAGGATGTTAATGTGGGGCTCCCAGGTGGCACAACTGTCTAAGAAATTCATGCCACATCCAACTGTAGCTGGTCTTTGCCTTGTTCTCTATGGGTGGATAGAGCAACCTTCCCTGTCTCTATTATCTTATTATTTAGCTGATGTAAAATTGATTGTTGATGAAGTAAATTTGTGAGCAATCCTCCTCCCTGAGCTGATTTCATTGTGAGAGAGGGGGTGAGGGGTATCCTAGCTACTGGGTGTAGATTTTTCTCTCCAGTTTGTTCATGTTGGTCTATGTTTTTCATGTACATGTTATCTACAGATAAAGTGTAGACCTTTAGTCCAGGTTTTTTTTTCAAGCCAATGGGGGACTGCCCACTAGTTACTAAGTATTGCATGGTAGTTACTCAATAACACCTCCTTTGATGCCCCACTCAATAATATCCCTACAGACTGAGTGGCTGAAGTTGGTCCTCCTCTGTGTTTCTCCACATGGATGTTTTCTGTACATGGGGAGGAGGTGGTTGGCTAGTAATTTCCCCTCCGTCTCTGCCCCCTCCCCTCAGCATGAATGGGGCGATGGCTGAAGTGTCATGGCGTGCCCTGGTCTGTGTTGCCCTCCTCTTTGTGGTGTGATTGACGCGTGGGCCGGCGTGGCATGCGGTGCCAGGGCCCGTGGGTAATGATGCAGGCAAACACTCCTGAAGGGAACGCTTGTTACTCCCTGACAGTTAAAGAACCACTCATCCTGCCAATGTGTCCAAAGCCAGCTGATGTATATTTATGAAGCTTGTTAGAGATGGGGGGGGGAGGAAGGATGGGAGAGACAGGAAGCGAGAAAGAGAGACAGAAATGGAGAAAGACAGAGCGACAGACGAGGATCGAGAAAGATGCGTCCGTGAGCGCAGTTGGGATAAACCTCAGAAGACACCTAGCTGTTTCCTGACAGTCCCGTGCAAAAGTCTTCATTCCGTTGCTGCTGTGTATTATATTTGAAGGTAGCACCACTGTTTGTATGGATTGTTAATGATGTAATCTAATGATTGTTTTGGAGATCCTGAGGTTTTGTTAAACAGTGAGGAACTCAAATAAACAAATGCCCGGACATTTGAAGCAGGTCATCCCAAAGGTACATTTGTATTAGCTCGTATGTATGCATGTTTGTGTTATTACACCCTTCTCCAGGCGACTTACAAAAGTGCTTTGCTGTTCACTCAGAAAATGTCCTTAACTAGTACACGAGCCTAGAATCCAGAGATTCGTCATGCTTGGATGCTGTCGAAAAACATATGTCAGTACTGTCTGATTATTGTGCTTGTTAGCGTACGCACATTGTTTTCAGCCCAGAGGCAATACACCTCTGCTGTTCCACACCTTGCAAGTCTGCCCCCAAGTGGTTCAGAATTAATTTCTGCTGTTTTCTGCATCATTTGATGAAATGGAGAGGATTTTTCCCTCAATTACATAACAGTGGGTGGCGACCTTTCAAATGTTAACATTTTCTTTGGTTGCCGCAGCAATATAGGGAGTAGAGGGACCTGTGACTGGCAACTTTCTACCCTCATTAAGCCCCACCTCCGCAGGGTCCCTCTTGACTCTGTAATGTGCTTTTTTTAAGCATGCTGGGTGGTGGGGGTGGGTGATATGATGATATTTTATCGAAATGGTGATACATTGGCTCATATTACAACATTGAATATTGTGAATATTGCTTAAAAACACTCAACTGCATATTTCATTTATAAGAGTGTAATTGGTATTGTTTAATCAGATAAAGTGTAACAAATTTTAAATAAAAAACTATGGGAGAGTATTTGAATACCGGGGGACGGGTTTATTCTTTAAAACAAAATCTTGTTACTACATCTGTAAATAGAAAAGAAGTTTGCTTTGCTTTGTGAATAATTAGGTCTTGAAAATATGTGTAGCTTAATTCAGAAACGAATGTAAGGTGCTGGAAGCAGCAATGTGAATGACGTCAAATGTGAATGTATTATCAGAAGCCTAACCACGCCTGTGGCCTTTGGTCAGGGAACCAGCCTTGTGATTGACAGGTTGCCAGTTCGAATCCTGGACACGACTGAATGCTACTGGGCTCCATGGATAAGGTTGCTCATCACTCTGGGCACATGTGTTCACAGTGAGTGTGTATCACTCTGTGTGGATGGGTTAAATGCAGAGGACAAATCTCCCTGTGTGCAAAACACCGTGGGCCTATGAGCACCTTTAGTCCATCCTAACATTCACGAGTCAACAACCCTAAGTAAAGGTATTTTCATTATCAAATGATAAAACCAAAGCTAATTGAATGTTGATACCCACTGCTAGTCCTAAATGATCAATCCACTCTCGAGGTGAGAGATTTACACCCTTTTTCTTTACTTTATTGATATTCGTTTGTTTTTGTTTACATTTTTTTATGGTGGTCGCACATTTTTTTACCCGATTTTGAGATGTTTGCCCAGCGGCAAAGGCCTCCCTGCTTGTTATAGGAAAGAAAATTGTCTCATAACTTTTGTACCCGTTCTAGTTTTCCCGCTGTGGAACGTGCGAGTCCTGCTGCCCTGCAAGCCAGCGTTCCACTAATAGTTCATCTTTTCCATTAGTCAGCAGCAGAGCGCTCAGATCGCTCAGTGTTCAGAGGCACAGCTGCTCAGTATCGCTCTCCAGCACCGAGTCAGGAGCGTGCTCTGGCATAAACACTTCACACTCACACTCTTTGGGGTGTGTGTGGGTGTGTGTCAACCCTCAGGAGGGCATCCCAGGACACCGCTGTTTTGTTTGCCTCTGTGTGCCAGTTTACTCACACAGTAGTGCCACTTGCTTGACAGGCACTTTCTCTCTTGCGCTCTTTTTTTTTTTTTTTTTTTTTTTTTTTTTATTGCACCGTCTCACATTGTCTCACGCTCTTCCTCTCACACTCACTCTGTCAGTCTCTTGTGCTGTGTTTTTGTTCTTTTGTTCTTTTCCCGTTCATACCCTGGTAATCTCTCTTTCCCCTCTCTCCCTTTCTCTTTCTTTTTCCTCTTTCTTTCTCTCCATCTTTGTGTTATCCACCTGCTGACCAGCTGTTTGGAAAATATTTGCCCCAGCTATGAGGTTTCTGCACTAAAACTTCAGTATGCACACACACACACACACACACACACACACACACACACACACACACACACACACACACACACACACACACACACACACTCAATTCTATCTCTCTCTCTCTCTTTCTCTCTTTCTCTCTCTTTCTCTCTCTCTCTCTCTCCTCTCTCTCTCTCTCTCTCTCTCTCTCTCTCTCTCTCTCTCTCAGGGGGTAAGCCTTAGCTGGTACATTGGAAAATATACTGCTCTATTTAGTTTTGAGGTATTGACACAATTAGGCAAGCAAATTTAATGTTCTGGCTGTTAAGTGCAATCTGATGCTTTCAGCGTGTAATCAGTCACTGCAGACGTGTTGGTGGCAGTCGGCTTTGTTAGCCTTCAACCTCCCAGGACTGGGGAATCCTAACTTGGGAATGGGGATTGCAAATGACTAAATTGGTGAAATGCGGGAAAAAAATTGCCAATACAGTAGATTCACACTGGATTAAAGTCACAGATGTCATCAGTAATTATTCAAATCACAGTACCTTCAGAGGTAAACTCAGTCTAGAACAACTGGGGTTTTTAGGGGCCTTTAAGAGCACCTTCCCTCTGTGTCCAGTTAAAATGTTATTTCCTCCGTCAGCTCATCACCGTTTGTTCATTGAGAAGGTTGATGGTAATTGATGATTTAATTCAGGGAATTGGGACTGTACTGAATGTGTATGAAAGATGTAGCAGTGTAAGAAAATGAATACCAGTATGTATGTGTGTACAGTATGTACGTACGGTATTTTACAGTGTCCCCCATGCTGGTGGCACTCCAGTGGCTGAGAGCGGGATGTGAGCCCTGCTGAGTTGCTCTGAACTCCCCTGAGACACGACGCCTCCATGAATAATAATGGCTACAGCAGCGAGCGGCAGCACAGCAGCCACGCCAATCCCCAGCAATTCATTTCAATGAAGAGCAGTGCCAGATTGATTTACCTCTGAGCGCGAGGAAGGGGGAGAGAGGGATAAGGAGAGCCAGAGAGAGAGGGAGTTGGAGGGGTGGGGCAGTTGTTCAGTATCTCCCACATTATCTTACACAGGCACGGCTAGATCCAGGGCTGAGGCCTGTAAGAGCACACATCCTCCTTTAAACATGTGTTACACTCGTATCCCAACGGATCGCTCCTTCCCTCGTTTTAGACATGCTGTTGTTCTCTCGCGTGGTCTCTGTCTACCTCTTGCTCACTTTTTTTTCTCTCAGTCTCTCAATTTTATTCTGGCCTTATCACATTATCTGTGTTTTTTCCTTGACGTTGGATGCCTATCCTTTCTTTTTTGCTCTTATCTTACTGTGCTTTTGACTCTCTCTTACTAGCTTTCTTTGTCTCTCTATCTGTCTCTGTTTATGTCTCTCAGCCTGTCTGTTCTATTACACCCAGTTTCTTGCTCTGTCTCTTGCATAGTCTCTGTATCTTGCTCTGTCTCTCACTGGATTGGTCTGTTTACGTCCCTCTGTCCCTTAGTCTCTGTCACTTGGTCTGTCTTTCACTAGTCCTCTCCCACTCAGTGTCTTGCATGCTCTCTCTCTCTCTCTCGCTTGGTCTCTGTCTCTTTCTTTCACCTGATCTGTCTTTTTCACTTGTTCAGTCTGTCTCACCTGGTCTTGTCTGTCTGCTTATGCCTCTTTTGCTTGTTTTATCTCTCGTACTCGCTCTATATCTGTCTCTTGCACGGTCTCTCTTTCTCTTGGTCTGTCGGGTATGTGTCTTGTCTTTCTCTGTCTCTGTCTCACTCTCTGTCTCTGTCTCACTCTGATTTTTCAGTGTCTCTCCTAATTTGTCTATTGCATTTACATTATTTGTCTCATGCTCTCCAACTGTGTTTTGCTCACACTGTCCTGTCTCTCTCACATGCTCTTTTTGTGTCTCACTCTCTCTCTCACCATATGACGCTCCTCTTGCTCTCTGTCTGTCTCTGTCCTCTGTCTCTCCCTGAATGAATACCGTGGTGAGCATTTGTTGAGACACGTGGACTTCCTTTTTTTTTTTTTTTCTCCTTTCATTCACGGAGCTGTGGGTGTGTTTGAGCCCAGCTGTCTGCTGGAGTTCTCTTATGAAATCATTCAGCAGTCTGCGGGCTAGTAGAGGAAGAACACCGTGTTAGTTCCTCTTACTCCTCCCACTCTCAGACCTTTTAGTCATTTTAGAAGAAAATTTGAAGCCTAAAAAGTAAATTCCTGGTTTGTTCAGCCTAATCGTTTTCAGTTCAGTCTGAGGGTTCTGGTCAGCTACCACAGGCAGTCATTTCACAGTACTTAGCTAAAGAACAGCGTAAGAAATATTAACTCAGAACACACACGCTGCTTCGGCTGCTGTTAGGAATGTGTCGAATGTGTTCTTTTCTAAGCCGAAGGGAACACGCTGAATTTATTGCGAGTTGATGGCATTAAGGTGCTGCTGTTCTGTTTTGGTCAGGTTAGATTAACATCACATTGTTATAATGGTCCATTATTAGTGTGGTTTGAGAGTGAGGGTCAGCAGGGTTTCTGTTCTTAATTTCCTAAACATGATGGTATGTGTGTCGCATTTCTCATCACATTACACACTTACAGTGTACTCTGATCTAACTGAAGATTACATCTCCAAATGTCTGTGGACATGCATTCGGCTACTTTAAGTTGTACCCTTATAGTATATTCGGAAGATACAGTCTGAGTGTCACTTTAAGATACACAGGCACCGCATCACTGGCTTCTGTTTTAAGCTTTGAGTGTGCTTGCGAGTATGTTCTGTTCTTTTCCGAGTACAAGCGACCTTTTCGATTACTGTCCGTCTTAGCTGGCAAGGTGCAACACATCATTCAAGGTCAACTTCAAGACTTTGTTGTCGTTTCAAATGCACACAGTGCAGAGAAATAACGTTCATCCACAACCATGGTACAACATGAAAAGGGTACAAATGGGCAAAACCAAATACAATACAATAAATTGACTCCGCCCTCCGTACGGAAAGTGTACCGTAAAGACAAGGGTGTTGAGAGCTGCCAGTCACGTAACTCCTCTGCTGCCTGTTCCCTTCATTGGCTCCCTATAGCTGCCCGCATCAGATTCAAAACCTTGATGCTGACCTACAAAGCCAAAAATGTACCAAAAGGTTCCAAACCCGAGCTGTACCAAGAGCCCTTCCAGCTTCAAGTACAGCTCGGCTTGACCCACCATCCCTCAAAACACAAGAAAAACATGCATCCAGACTCTTTTCTGTTCTGGCACCAAAATGGTGGCACGAACTTCCCCTGGGAGTCCGAACAGCTGAGTCCCTCACTGTCTTCAAACACAGACTGAAGACTCATCTGTTTCAGGAGTATTTAACTCCATAAAGACATTTGTTTCAACAGGATCTAAATTCTAACCTCGTCTACTAGCTAAGGATATTCTGAGTGAACAGCAAAGCACTTTTGTAAGTCACTCTGGATAAGGGCGTCTGCTAAATGCCGCAAATGTAAATGTAACATCTGTGTATATATATATATATAATAATTCCACAGCTTTTAGCATGCACAGCATATGTCCAAATATTTGTGGACATGCCTTCTAATAAATGTATTCAGCTACTGTGAGCTGCACCCAAAGATGATATAGATATGGACTGATGGTGCTCCATTCAATAATTATGGGATAGCTTTGGCAGGTGGGGATCATACATCATCCTGACCCCACTAAATCTTTTGTTGCTGAATGCAATAAAATCCTCAAAGCAATGCTCCAAAATCAAGTAGAAGGTCAGTAGAGACAGTTATTTTAAAAATTCCAAGCAGGAGAGCATCTTAATACCCTTTCAGAATAAACAGTAAATAAGCAAGTGTCCCAGTACTTTTGCTCATACAACAACACATCTCTCTTACCTTCTGTTTTATGTTTTGAGAGCAGCAGCCCATTGGTCAGTGGGTCAACAGGGAAACATGCCGGTTATGTAAAGTTATTATTCCTGGCACTAAACCTCCTCTATATGGATAAAGCTGGTAGAACTTGGGTTGAAAAGTTATGCCTTTCTGTTTGGACCATGTTCTAACAGCTGTTTATATTTTTCACTCAGAAAATATCCTTAGCTAGTAAACGATCCTAGAATCTAGAGATTCCTCACGTTTAGATCCTGATGTTCTGTTCCTCCATGTTCTGATCTTTTTCCCCCCCTAGTAGAAGGAATCTGCTGTGTATGTTTGATTAACCTGGCATAGTTCTTTAAGTTATGATGACAGTTTAAGTTCAGCTGTTAAGTTGGATCTGGAGAACCAAACCTTTCAAAGTTCATAGGATTGCAGAGAAAAGCAAATCAAAAGCCTGGTTCCACTGCAAAAGACCCTGGTTTGGTGGTGCACCATTACACAGTG
The DNA here is from genome assembly GCA_034509495.1 of Acestrorhynchus altus. NCBI lineage: Eukaryota > Metazoa > Chordata > Actinopteri > Characiformes > Acestrorhynchidae > Acestrorhynchus > Acestrorhynchus altus. Next base: position 19,012,344 of record CM067505.1, read on the forward strand.
AAACAGCTCCTGCACATATGACCTTTTATGGAAGAGTCCTACTAAAGGCTTATCCTGTCTCTTCATCAGAACCGTCTAAACCAGGCTGGTGAGTTTTGGGAACAAGTTCTTGGCACTGCAATGGAGGAACATGTGTTTAGTTAGTCAGTGTTAGAGAGGGATTTTCTTTCCCCTTTGTGGAATTTGGCACAGATTATCCTCCAGCCACCCATCACTAGGATGTGTCATGCCTTGGGCTTGTGTTGGAACAGTGGCAAGGGGCAAACACATGTTGAAGGTGTGGTGAGAAACCTACACATGCTATACAGATTGCGATTCGGGTAGGTCCAATTTTGAAGGTATTATGAAAGTGTTGGCAAGAATCAGCGAGCTAGGCATAGTGTGTTTTATGCTCAGGGATTCCCTGCGACTCCACAGCAGGATTATGTAATCGACTTCCTTTTCCACACCCGAGTCCGGAGTCTGAGAAATGCGCTATAAATAGACTACTGGCTGAGTTTATGAGCATATTTCACCTTTATATGCTGGAATAGATGTCCATCGCTGTGAGTGAGAAAGTGATATGTGCATGTGGACTGCAAGCGTAGCAGAAAATGTTGCTGTGTCTTACAGCCTTAATGTGTTTGGCGCGACTGTGTGCGTGTATAATGACGGTGTACTTGATTTGAGTTGGATTGAACTGAACTGAAAGGCCGTGTAAGTGTCCTCCACTGGGAAATAGACTTTACAAGACTCTACAACTGCCAGCCCGCGGAAAAATCTGCTTTACCGTCTGCTCACGTCCTCACACACGCACACACGCGCACACACACACACACACACACACACACACACACACACACACACACACACACACACACACACACCTACCTCTTGGGCTTTTACCAGTTGGCAGTCTCTGGCACTGGAGGTAACAACCTTAGTCATTTACACAGGAGACACAAAGCACCAGGGGGGAGGGAGGGGTGCGTGGGGTGAAAATCGGGTGAGAAGGATGGGTCAGGGTCACGGAAAAGCACATGTAACACACTCGCACACAAACGCACCTTGACATACTGAGCAAAATGTCTGCTGCTCTTGAGCAGAAGAACTATACTTAAAGTATTGCTAATCCCTGCTTGTGTCTCTTTTACTGTGTGTGACGGCTGAGGCTGGTAAATTTACCTTTTAGGTAAATGCATACACACACACACACACACACACACACACACACACACACTCATCATTGCTGATTCAGACCCCTATTTAAGGAGACAGCTTGACAAAGACCCTGAATACACAGGATGCCAACTGCTGTGCAGCACGGGACATTGAGCACAATGATTTGTGTGTATGTGTGCGGATCAGTTGTGATGACTCTGCTTAGCTGAGAACGTTAGATAAAACTGTTGTGTAAACTGAATGATCTGCTGTGGTGCCGAGTGACGTGTGCTTCCGGAGTTCTGCCTGCTGTAAACACGGTACTAAATACCATTCATGTTGATGGTCAGTGTGTGTCTGAAGGGTTGTAGACATCTGCTCTGAAATCAAGGCAAACCGGCGCGGTGGTGCACTGCTCTACTGTGCAGTGACAGCTCCACAGATATGACCACAATGACTGCGTCATCAAATCAAAAACCTTTCCTTTGTGCTTACATGAGGTTCGGCACTGTGATGTCAGTGTGTTCTACTGGTATAAGTGGATCAGACACAACAATGCTGCTAGTGTTTTAAACCCCTCAGTTTCACTGCAGTTTCGTGCATAGAGCACCAAAGCAGAAATACCCAGCCAACAGCGACTAGAGGGGGGTGGGTAGATGCCACTCTTCACACATGTCACAAGTGTGCTGCTGGTCGGCGCAGGCATCTGCCATCCTTTGCGTCAGATCCGAGGATCTGGCGTTCTCCTCCAAGCGTGATGGCTGCCCGGCAACAATACAAATAGTGGCATGTTCGAAAAGAGGCGGTAGGCTTATCGTCACATGACTCGGAGGAAACGTGGACGATCTCTCCTCCCTAGCGTCGAGAGCAGGGCATGTAATGTGGGAGGCTGCTTAGGGGGATGGATAATTGGCATGTCTAAATTAGTAGGGGCGAAAAAATTGGAAAATGGCAAAAATTATAAAAAAAAAAAAAAAAAAAGAAATATTTGCTTCACCTTGTATATGTCAGACAGAATTCCAAGTCCGTGTCTCTAATAGTGGACAGTGAGTAGACAGTGTTTAAACCCTCCAGCAGCACTACTGTGTCTGCTCCACTTGTACCACAACACACCACCACCTAGTCAGTGTCACTGCATTGCTGAGAATTACCCACCGCCTGCATAATAGCTGCTCTGTGGTGGACCTGCAGGGTCCTGACCATTGAAGAACATGGTGAAAAGTATGCAGAGAAACAGATGGACTATGGTCTGTCATTATAGAACTACAAAGTTCTCCTGTAGGATAAATGGAGCTGGTAAAATGGACAGTGGGAGTAGAAACAAGGAGATATTCATGTTTTGATTGAGGCGTGCATATATTAAATATACACTGAATGCATTGGATTTGAATCCGTCTCTACGGGACTGAAGCAACAGATTAAATAGTAGCTTAAAGAAATGTACGCTTGCTTTTACGATACGCAGCTTGGCATATTTGGTTTTACTGTTGTCATCTATTTTATGCTTGGCAGATTTTATCAGCACACAGGGATCGTATCAAGCCTGTAACCTTCCACTTGAGCAGCCTCCACAGTCCTGCGGAACGGGATATTATCATTCAGCTGCTTGGTTTTGAATCCTGCTTAGCATAACAGAAAGCATACAGCATGTATGTATTGAGCGAACATGCTATTGATCAGGATTTCAGGGAAGGGGCTGCTCTGGCTTACCACCTGCGTGCCTGAATTGACGTGATCTCTAAGCCAGAGCTTTCTGTTTAATCACTATGGGAGCTGATTAGCCGTGCCAATAAAAGGAAACTCATAACACGTCTGTTTCATTGCTACAGAGGAGCATTTTCTATTTGAATATGAATGAATTCATTTATACCTTATTGATTAGAAGGGGTGTTTACAAAATTAAAAACAGTAGACACACAGTGTGGGTCACAAAAAGTAGCCCACTCTTCAGCAGTCAGTCTCTTTATTTCTGTAAGATGTATGTATATATTTATATTTACATGTAGATATGTGTTCAAAAACCATAATTGTTTGTGCATGAATGAAGGAAGGGATTCGTTTGGTTGCATACACACATGTATCTAATATGGGTTTTGAAACTTTTGACTGGTAGTGTAAATATATAGTGTGTGTGTGTGTGTTTATTAGTGTGTGGGTTGGTGTTTTGAGTTAGGTATCTACAGATTTATGTGCATATAGATACTTTTGATTTATGCTGTTTATTGTTTCTATGTGAACTTTGTTCTATTGATATAAACCAACTGAGTGGGTGGCTGGTAGGGTGGGTGTTGACTATTTTGGGTTTGTGGCTTTATGAATGCACTTGCATTGCTTTCTCTTTCCTTGTCTTTGTTTTTTTGTCTGTATTCGCCTCCCTCATCTTTCTTTTCCACCCTCGCTTACTTCGGTGTGCAGGTGCATTTGCGTGCATCATGTGGGCTGCGCGTCTCTCTCTCGCTCTCACGCTCTCTCTCTCGCTCTCTCTCTCTCTCTCTCTCTCTCTCATATGTGTAATCATGCCAGTGAAGAGGGACACACCATTGTGGATTTAGGAGATAGGAATAAAAGTGTGTAGTGGAAGACGTAATAAATGTGTGTGTGTGTGTGTGTGTGTGTGTGTGTGTGTGTGTGTGTGTGTGTGTGTGTGTGTGTGTGTCTATAATATTCTTTAAATCTAAGGTTGAAAGAAGCCAGTGTAATGGCCTTTTACAGGTTGTTCTATGGCATTGCTCCCTTTTGCACCTTTATATTTGAGTGTATTCCATATGTAGTCCAACTGTTCCTCTGAATACTTTGTCAGCTGTCATTCACCCTGTTGATTAATGGCCAGGACTGCCCAGGATCACCGTAGAGAATGATGTGGGTGGTGGGTCATTCTCAGAACTATAGTGACAGTGACCCTGTGGTGGCGTGATGGTGTGTCTCACTCAAAGAGCGAGTGTTTAAACTAGAAGTGTGTGTGGACAGTGTTTAAACAGTCCAGCAGCACTGCTGTCTGATCCACTTGCACTTTGATACACAATGAGAGATATACATTAGTTTTTTTACACTGGTGCTGGTACATCATTTGCACAAGAGCATCCTCTGTTTGTTTGTTTGTTTGTTTGTTTTATTTATTTATTTATTCATTCATTTAAATTCAGTTGTACAAAGATGGCATTTTTGATTTTCATTTTTGATACATTGTATGAAATAGTTTGCAGTTATGTCCTGGTCCACTTATCAGCGAGAGCTGCAACGTGTCAGTGAGAGTGTTTGTGCAGATTGAGAAAAGTGAAAGAAATCAGAGTGAGATCAGAGTCATGTGCTGAGAAATCTTGATTACTGAGGTGATCGGATCTATCGTATTTCTTAATCTCAACTTGATCTAAGACTGTGCTGTTTACACGACCGCTTAAATAATCAGGTAACTGTAGAGATCTGCTAAGGATTGGATTACTGAGTACATGTAAATGCGCGGTTGTTTTGAAGCATTTCTATTGGTCCATTCATCACGTTTGCCAGTTTTGTGTTCGTCTCCTTCCTCTTTGCTTTCCTGAAGAAGCCTTAACACGATTCTGCTAAATCCCTCCATTCTGATTAGACACTTTGATTTCAGCTGTGTTGTGCTCCTCTGCCGCCGCCGAAACGCTGACGGTCTTCTTCATTAACGAGTCGGTACAGTGTGAATGTGTGTTTGTGTGGCAAACTGTCAGATCCATATGATGAAAAACGGAGAGACGGAGAGAGAGAGAGAGACAGACGGAGAGACGGAGAGAGAGAGAGAGACAGACAGAGAGAGAGAGAGAGAGAGAGAGAGACGGAGAGACATAGACGGAGAGACATAGACGGAGAGACATAGACGGAGAGACATAGAGAGAGAGACACAGGGAGAGAGACAGAGAGAGAGACACAGGGAGAGAGACAGAGGGGTAAATAAGGAATGTTTCAGTGCACATCTTTTATACCACAGCTTGTTGTGTGCTGTTCTGCATCTTGTTTTTCATGAAAACACCATCATTCACCTGTTTGCTGTACTCATCAATTCTTGACATGACAACAGATAAATGTTCATTCACAGTGTGATACATTTCATTTCAGCAGGGGATTAAAACTACAGCAGCACCACAGCAGGGCTGCGCACAGTGCTGCTGGAAACTGTCCACTTTTCTTGCCACAGTGCTCTCTGCTCTGAGGCTGCAAATTCCTCACTCAGACCACACACACACACACACACACACACACACACACACACACACACACCTACACCTTTCTCACACACACGCACACACACACAAACCACCTCTCACACTCTCCGTTTGCTAACCACAGGAGGAAATGAGCCATCATTCTCTCTCATTCTCTCACTCTCATGCGCTCTCTCTTTCTCTCTTTCTCAATTCAGTTCAAGGTTCTTTATTGGTGTTACAAATTGTACATTTGCATTCCCAAAGCTTTACAAATGAGATTCAGAAAGGATTATAAACTGATACATTTATTAACTGATAAATTTACCACAAACGCACCACAGATGATGATGATGATGATGATATAAAAATTATTGTATATACATTATAGAAGTGTGAGTAATGTTTGCTCTCTCTCTCTCTCTCTCTCTCTCTCTCTCTCTCTCTCTCTCTCTCTCTCTCTCTCTGTAATTGTAAATGTGAATACTGAGAATGCCCAGAGAAGCTCCAGTTTAGTGCCTCACACTGTACTCCTTCCTCACAAACCTGCCAATTCTGTCTCCTTTTCAACATCTCTCAGCCTTTTTACACTCGCTCTTGCTCTCTGAGTGCAGGGTGTGTGTGTGCACTGCAGGCCTCCTGCCTCAGCTTGTATCATGGCCCCACACACATAAACAAACACACCAACCTCACTGAAATCACACCACTGACCAGACTGTCTTCATATAGTTACAAACGGCTCATATGGTGAGATGGCTTTTCTGTGACATTTGGAATTCATTCCTTCTCCGATGTGTCGAGAACATCTCCTCTGTATCTTCCAAAGATTTCTTTTTGCCTCTTTGCCAAATGTCTGTCATGTTCATGATGTTTTGAAAGTGTAGACGTCTACGCAGCTCTGCTCTTTTAAAGATCCCATTGTTCTGTTATATTGAACAAATCCCAAATAAGAACATTTTGTTGAATGTCAGAATCGTTGGGAAAACTGTATGTGGGTTTTGGTGGATAAGGCCCATTATCTCTTCCTGATGGATCGAGTGAGTAGTTGGACAAAATTATCTGTATCTGTAGAGCTTCAGTTAAAAACAGTTGATTTAAAAGCGTGGTTTAAAAGAAGTGCTATCAGATCAGCATCGGCTGATCATTGCAGCTGGATTGTAGACCAGAGTTCAGTGCTTGAGGCTTATTGGTTTGTTTGTGCTTTTGTTAGTGTGTAAATTGTCACATTAGATTTAGGTAAGTGACCAGTGTAGTGTAGGCATTGCACTCAATTGTTTACAATGTATTTGGGCTTGTTTCAAATATTGCACTTCTTGATGAAAGTGTAAATAAATCTACCCGTTGCAAACAGACACACTTTGCTCTCTGAACCTATTAGCACCACGTCTAATACTTTTTGGATAAGTTTTTGGATGTTTTTGTTGCTGAGTGCAATCAAATCCTCACAGCAATGGTTTAAAATCCAGTAAGAAGCCTACCCTTATTTTATTTATTTTTTTGTACTATGATTTTGGATGAAACTGTGAATGAGCAGGTGTCCCAATACTTGTGTCCATGCAGTTTTTATGCAGCCACTGTATTAGAAAACAAACAAAATTGACTGCTATATCACTTTAAATTGAATTCAGAATTTCGAGTGTCATTTATGAAGCCAGAAGGTCAACCTTAACTTCTTGACTTTAGTTACAAATGTAAAGTCTTCACTGGCCTCAATGTACAGGTGACCGGTTCACAAACACTTGGCTTCTTCTGGTCAACCTTCCACACTTTGAGCCAAACTACCATCTTTGCACTTCCAGCTGCAGCGTTGCACCACCATCCCTTTGGCTCCACATAAACAGCAGCTTGTGGCTGAGTCAGGAGGTCATGGGAGACCTCTTCAGTTTGGGAATTCATAACAGCCCAGAGCTCTCCAGCTGATTGTGGCTTGGAGTGGCCATGCAGGAAATTGTTGCGTTTAGATTTTGGTCTGTTCTAATGCTGCACTAGATTTGTGTGTCACGTTGCGGGCCCGCGCCCAAACCAGACAAGCATTAAAGTGCACCTAAAAAGAGGGAATGGGAGAGGAGGAGTGAGAGAGTGAAAAATGAGCAGCGGGTGTGCTTTGCTTTCATTTCGCTGTTGTACTGTGTGCACGATTGATTGATTTTGGTGTTTTAATAAGCCACTGTGAGTTTTAATCAGAAGGCTTAGAGAGTGTGCAGGATTAAAGCTGAAGAAATCCAGCCCCCACGTTTGTGTGTTTGAGCTCTCCCAGACCTGGCTGCTGCTTGCAGGGGCACGAGTCACTCAGGGCAGTGTTTTAGCTGGCTGGAAAACTCTGCACGGGAGTAAACTCTGCCTAGTCCTTCCATCTGCTGGAAGAAAATCATTGCCATGGGTTGGAAACACTGAACTGAAGCTGCTCTTTGTATCTGGGGCCTGAACGAGCGGTGATCTGCATGATACAGTCAAGCACTTAACATTTTTATCATACTTAATGCTGTTACCGAGAACCCCAGCTAACCTCATCTGTGCATCACTTTGGCTGGAGGAATAGATCTAAGTGAAGAGGGTTCATTATGGGAGCGTGGATGCTTGCAGCTTGGTGCTTGGCCTGCTCAGCTGACCAGCGTTAGAAAACCTGTGACCTCTTTGCGTTTAGATCTTTCAGGAAAATCTATGTGAACAGGGCTGGAGACTGTAAAAGCACTCATTTAGGGAGCATGCTGCGTTCTGTAATGGTGGCAACTTTAGGCCGGATTGGACCACTTTTACCTGCTGTGTGAATGACGTCCATGTCATCAATAGAGAGAATTCGCTCCTCCATTAACGTCCTCTCAGAACTCGCCGAGATTGATTTGTTAGTGTGTATTGGTGTTGTGCGGTGGCTGTGTGCAGGGGTGTGTTGATATTGTACTTTTTGCGGGCCAGCTGGAGCCACAGGAGCCCTTTTTCCTCCACTGACTGCTGTTTATTTCCACAGAAATGGCAGAAATGTTGTCTTACATGACTGACTTTTATTTTAGTACCTTTTATTTTGGGACTAAATTCAAAATGTAATGGCCCGCTGTGTGTCTTCGCCCCCATCAAACTAAAACAATTGAACAGTTTAAACAAACTAAGACAGTGTTGGTCACATTTTGAGAGGCTTGACTGTAATCTGATTTCAGCAGGAGTTGATTGAAGTGTTTATTTACCTTTGAGTCTTTTCCAGTTAAGAGTGAGAGCGAGATGAACTCCGATTACTTTGCTGTGGGGTCTGAGGTCTTGCAGGTGCAGCTCTGTTTCTGAACAGCGCCGTCTGACTCTGCTGTTCCGTGTTCCGTGACCTGCCGTGTGTTGGTGAACTGAAAGCAGTCAGATGGAAATGGTCTATTTTCATTAAGACCCCATGGAACCCGCTCAGTAGATGTATATGGACATTCCATTGTGGTGAGGTTGGGGTGTAATGAGGTGGTTCCGCTGGCCTCATGGAACCACTAACAACTTTCTTGCTCCTGCTCTTTGTCTTCCTTCCCCTTGTCTTTCTCTCTCGGTCTTACAGTGTAATTCAGTTTACTGGCATGACCATGTTTAGGCGCGGTATTGCCAAAGTGTCATCTAATCAACGTGACTGAAGATAAATCTATACATTAGCATGGAGCTGAAGCCCTATGAGCATATGGCTTAATGTGCAGATGTGGATCCTTTGTTGCACACAGATGTTGGCAGTTGTATTTGGACTTGTAAAGCTGTTGAGATGTCAAAGCTGAACCGTTTGAAAAATGAGAATAAGACAGTGTTCAGGCAACTGAAACCTCAGTGAGATGTAGTGAGACTTGATGAGGCCTAAAGAACCAGCAAGAGCCCGGCAACAGATTTTAACATTGTCCTTCTCTGAAAATTGGTGTGGTGGTGTTCATACATACTGATCTAATGACATTTGCATATTCTCTAAGAGATACTGTATGTAGTCATACGTCAACGTAGAAGACGAGTATCTAATGGTTTATTGTTTGCTGATAGAAGAACTTTTAGTATTTTAGTATTTATAGTATCTCTGAAAGACCAGTGTAGTTCAAATCTATCATGCTGTCTCCAGTTTGTCCCAGTCAAACGTGTTGACTGAATTCAGCTAATCTTTTAATTTTCAATAGCTTAATCACAGCAAACATGATTTGAAGTCAGTGAGTCTTTGATGTTTTTTCTACTAGGTTTAAACATTGAATCAGGGCCAGTTTTATCCATTTGGATGAAAATCCACAAACTACCGTATTGTATTGAATGCCTCAGCTTGTATCATGGCCCCACACACATAAACAAACACACCAACCTCACTGAAATCACACCACTGACCAGACTGTCTTCATATAGTTACAAACGGCTCATATGTCTGGACTATAAGCTGCACCGGAATATAAGCCACACCTGCAAAGTAAAAAAAAAACCTGGAAAATAACATGTATAAGAAGAAAAAACTGCACCTAATAATAAGCTGCATGGTTTAAAGCGTGGGAAAAAAGTAGTGGCTTATAGTCCAGAAAATACGGTAGTTTAGAAAGTGGCCAATGAGAAACTTGACCTTTTATGATAAAGTTGTTGAGCGTTACGCCGTGCACAAATGGGCTAGAATTAATGCCCCAAAGTGAACTTTGAATTGAAATATGCCTGATATTAATGTGCCATGTAGTAGTAATGTTCCTCCAATATTAATTGAACTGTACAAGTTGAAGGAAAAGCCTCTGTGCCCATGCTGTTTCCATTATTCATGTCCTTCATATTAAGGACTAATGCTGCATGCCGTGTTTTAGCTTGATCAGACCTAAATGTACCATAATATACAGGCTCCCTCAGAACGACTTGACTAATAGTCCTGTAAAGCTTTAGGGAAATTTCACAACAGCATTCATGAGTTATTACTGTTTAAAATGATGTGCTGAATTGGAGAGCTTCTTTGCTAATGTGAAATTCAAAATATAATGGCTGGTGTGTCGTCACCACACACACACACACACACACACACACACACACACACACACACATATATTTATATATATACAAGGGTTGGCCAATGAAACTGAAACACCTGTCATTTTAGTGTGGGAGGTTTCAGGTTTCATCTTCATTAATTGCACATTGCACCAGTAAGAGCAGAGTGTGAAGGTTCAGTGATCAGGGTAAGAGCACAGTTTTGTTCAAAGTATTGCAATGCACACAACATTATGGGTGACATACCAGAGCTCAAAAGAGGACAAATTGTTGGTGCACGTCTTGCTGGCGCATCTGTGACCAAGACAGCAAGTCTTTGTGATGTATCAAGAGCCACGGTATCCAGGGTAATGTCAGCACCACCAAGAAGGACCAACCACATCCAACAGGATTAACTGTGGACGCAAGAGGAAGCTGTCTAACCCGGATTGTATCCAAAAAATATATAGGCCGTATTGGCCTCAAGAGGAGGCTCTAGTACACCATACTAATAAATTATTGTGGTTTGAAACCAGGTGTTTGTTTCATTGTCCAACCCCTGTATATATAAAATTTCCAATCAATCAAAGTTTATTTATATAGCTTTTTTTACAACAAAGGTTCGGGTCTCAAATGAATAGCCAGTGGGCAACAGTGGCAGGGTAAACTCCCTCAGGCTAGGAGGAAGAAACCTTGAGAGGAACCAAGGCTCAAGAGAGGAACCCATCCTCCTCTGGTCGACACCCGAGAGCACAGACAAAGGCACAGTACATGGGCATAGAATTTATAATAGAAAAGAAATTAAATATAGAGGAGATAAAAGCTCGCATTAGCTGTGATACAGGTATGAATGGATAATGGCAGCGGAAGTTTGAGTTGGGTACTTTTCTTCCTCTGTAAACGTCATCTACATTTCTCTTCGTCTTCACCTTCCTACTTTTCTTTCCATCTTCATTAAACATCTTGTGTGTCTCCGTCTCACTCGCTTTGATTTGAGAGGAAGATGCAGAAGGCGAGTGTGAGAGACTGAGCGAGAAGACCCATAGACTGAGAGAGAAGATGAATGTTGTACTTATGTCCTTTACATCTGGAGCACGTGTGGCTTAAATGTGTTGCTCTTTGACATACTTTCACTCTTTCATGTGCTCTCTCTCGCTCTTGTTCACTCTGTCGTTCTTGCACTCAGAGAGAAAGCGAACTGAGAGCGAGAGACTGTCTCTCTAACTCTCTTGCTCTCTCTCCTTTGTGTTCTGGTTTTGTCTGTTCAGGCGGTGCTCGTTGTTGTAACAAATTTCAGCATGTTAAGTGAAGTCTCTCAACTGGCTGGGAGCCAAAATTCCCCGCCAATGAATTCCAGACGATCGGCAGTGCAGCTATATTTAGGCTACTCGTGTGAATGTGCGTTCATTTTGTTTTTAAAACTGGAGCAAACCCCCCCCAACACACACACACACACACACACACACACACACACACACACACACACACACACACACACACACCCTGCTAATGAATCCGTTCCCAGTGCATATTTATCTGCTGGAGTGTGGATGTCCTGTGTGTAGATAAATGAGGCTTCTCTTTCTCTTTGTTTTTCTTCTAGTTTGAATGTGCTTGGCTGACTTTGCAGCTTTAATGGATCTTTGTTTAAACCCCTCTTTGATAGATTTCATTTAATGGAGAGAAGATTGTGCATTTTGTTTTTTGTTTGTTTTTTTTTCACACACACTCTGGAAAACTCCTCATTTGCAGTTGCGTGTACACCCGAACACTTACGACTGTTACCTATTAGATCATGGAGAAGACTTCTGCATGTTAACCATGTGCTTGTCCACAGTGAAGTCTGGAGACTGTGTGTGTGTGTGTGTGTGTGTGTGTGTGTGTGTGTGTGTGTGTGTGTGTGTGTGTGTGTGTGTGTGTGTTGGCATCAGTCTGAGGAGTGAAGTGTGTGTTTGGATTAGCGGGCCGCTTCTGCGGCCGGGTATTAATGTGGAACAGACAGGGTCTGAATTATCTTCCGCGAGTCTTGCAGCTGTTTTTGTTTTTGTTGCTGTTGTTGTCATTGTTGTCATTGTGTGATGTCATGAATGTTGAGCCTGCAGCTGTGAGCTCCCTCTTTTGCTCTCTCTCTCACAGACACACACAGCTCAGCGATTTCTTGTGGAGGAAATAAAGCTGGCAGTTTGCCAGATTGTGGCAGAGGGAAGGAAAAAAAGCACATTCCTTCAGCTCCCTCTAGTTTAGAGCACAGTGAGGGAAGTGTGTGTGTGTGTGTGTGTGTGTGTGTGTGTGTGTGTGTGTGTGTGTGTGTGTGTGTGTGTGTTTGAATGTCTCAAGGATGTCCTGAATTTATTTGCTTGTTCACTTTTTCATATAATTTAAATCATGCCGTTTTTCTTTACAATATATAAAAAAAACTCTGAATGGACCAATAGAAATGCTCCAAATTATGTAGAATATATTTTTCTATTGTCTCCAATTGAATGTTTTGAAGGTTTATCCAGGTGCCACTTATTCAACCCAACTATTGCATAGGATTCTACCAAAACTGTGAAGATGAAGACTAGTACAGGCTTCCTCCAATACACGGATCCGATACATCCTGGTATCAGCGCAGTAGACCTGTGAGCCACACAGAGGCCGTTCAGTTCATTTTTAAAATGTTGTGTACACACATGATGACTGTAAGCCACAGTGTTTGGTACCGGTGCTTGATGAAATCCACCACTGTTAACTGGTGCAGTGCTCTGCAGCGTGTGAACACAATGTCCAGCAGATATCTCCTCTTTGTGAGCTCCCCCACCAGACTAGGCAGCTCTGCTAGGTGTTCTTGATACCTGTAATATACACAGAAAATGCACAATGATGCATACGGTCAGATTAACCAGCTCTAGGTCTGTATTTAAAAACAGGTTATAATTTATGTGATGCATCTGTACAAAATACTCCCAAGTTGAAGTGTGAAATGAAAAACAACAAAAGAAAACAGAAAATTGAAATGTTCGTCTGTTTTCACCCCCTTTGCTTTGAAACAAAATGGTTCTGGGAAACACCATGTCTGGTGTCTGCAAAACCAACACGTCTGCTCACCCCAAGAACACCATTCCCTCAGTGACACATGGTGGTGGCAGCATCATGCTGTGGGCATGTTTTCAGGAGGGACTGGGAAGCTGCTCCAAGTCAGAGGGAAGAAGGAAGGTGCTAAAAACAGGGATATTCACGAGCAAAACCTGGGACAGAAATTGACCTTCCAACAGGACAATGACCCAAAGCATACTACTGTTCTAATGCAGAACTCGAGTGGTTTAAGGGGAAAGACTGTGGATTTCTGTTCACCAGCAGAAACCATATAACTTGGAGCTGGAGCAGTCTTGCCCTGAGGAGTGAGCAAAAATCACAGTGGCAAGATGTATCAAGCTCATAGAGTAGAGGCTTCTCCGGGATGACTTGCGCCTGTAAAGTACTGACTTTAGGGGGGGTGAATAGTTATGCACACTGAAGTTTGCTGTTACTTGTTTGAACTTTTTTTTTGTGTTCAAAGTTGTAGTTCTGTAAGTAAACTGATGCAAGCCATTTTAATTCCGGGTTGTGAGGGAACAAAACACGGAAAATGCCAAAGGGGTGAATACTTTCACAGGCGTCTGTATATGTCATACCTCTGTGGTGTACAAATGACCACACGCTGACATGTGACAAAAGTGTGTGAATGTGTGTCCACAGCAGTAATCCACCATTGTGCAGCTAGTGCTGTGCTGAGAGAGAAAGGCTGATGGGAAGTATGGGGTAAATTGCTGCATACCTGCCAATCTGCCGCTGTATTGTGCTGTGGGGATCCTGTGACAGCATCACCACACTTTCCAGGGATTTAGCCCAGTTCTCTCTCTCTCTCTCTCTCTCTCTCTCTCTCTCTCTCTCTCTCTCATACACACATGTATTCACACTTTGCAATTATGAGAGTCCCCGGTTGAAGGACTGTGCTGTTTGGCATTAGCGCAGTAATAGAGAGTCTGTTACAAAAGCTGCCACTTTGTATTGATGTCTAATTTGAGATTTCCATTGTGTGTGTGTGTGTGTGTGTGCGCGCATAGGCGCAGGGGCCTCTAACGAGGGGCTCTGGTGGTTTCACACTCTACACAACCAATCAGCTTCTGTCAGGTGCTGCAGAGCGTCAATGCGTAGAGTTTGTGTGTGTGTGTGTGTGTGTGCGCACGCATGTGACAGGTGAGCTTCACATCTCCCATCACACAGTGTTGGCTTCCTCACAAACAGATGCGCGCACACACATGCACACTCACGCCTTTTGTTTCTCCCCCAAAAACCCCTCCTTCATATTTCCCCCGTAGAAAACAATGAAAACACCCTAAATGCTCCTGCTTTAATTGGACGTTGTTGTTTTTTTTGTTTTTTTTTGTTTTTTTTACTCCAGATTTGTCAGGGTTTTTCTCCAGTGGGTCTCCATGTGGAAGGCTCTGTCCTGTGTGTGTGTGTGTGTGTGTTTAGGAAAAAAACTCGATCTGCTGTGTGTCAGTAATGGGTCCTCAGAGAGGCCAAGTCTCATTCTGCCTGTAAAACTGTATTTCCTGAAAGTGCTGTAATAGGATGGGGTGTTTGAGGGATTTGATTTTGTCAGTGAGCTGCGAGAGGTCATGCTGTCACTCGTCTCCGTCTTACACATATTTAACACCATTAGAATGAAAAAGAAAATATTATTAAACATGAAAAGGGAAGGTATTCTGGCTGCCTTAAGAACTTTGAGTACTAGAGTTTCAGAACGTTAACTTACTGACTGATTTACTGACAGATTACTGACGAGTGCACGTTGAATGTGTTTGAACACAAAATCAGCTGAAAAGCCCAATGATTAACACCTCTGGAAAGACATATCATATCACTGATCATATCAGTGCATCCCTAGTTTTCGTTTGGCTGGTTTTCATGTTGTTCAAATGGCTGACACAGGCTGTTCTTGGCCACTGAGGCCACTGAAGCCCACCAGTGGTTCTGATGATGGACCAAAATGTGTCTTAACAATGTGTCTTAAACTCAAGGATGCAGACATCTCACTTTTTCTGGATGTTCCGTGACTGGCCCACATATCGTTAATGGCTCCCTGACGTTGTAAAATCATAAACGATATCCCAGGAATCAGTGTAAAGATCACCATTGGCGTCCACAGGTCAAACATACCGATCGCCACCTGAGTCGCCCCACAGTCGACACTGTGCAGCCGACTCAGCGAGTGAGCATTCTAAAAGGAGGCTTCGAGTAGCAGCACTAACGAAAGGTTCTCTATCCTCAGCTGCTGACTGTACTTTGAGCTGCTTCTCGTGAGGTCATCTCCCCTCTGCTTTGGCCATGTAGTGATCTGCCATTGCCCAACTTTGAGCTGTCCTCTATGTCTGCAGATCTGCTACAGGGCTGCTGGCAGAATGTAAAGCTGCCTTCAGATCTCCGTTTCCTCACTCTCATTCCAAAGCCGTTAAATGACGTCTTCTAACAAGGCAGAGGAGTCCGTTACAGAGCAGTTTTTGACGCCGCTTTTCTCAGCTGATCTTCAGGGTTCTAGATTAGAACATGCTGGACATTGTGTTGTGATCATGGCCCCGTGTTAAGGGCACGTTCTGAACAGCTGTAGCAAGGCTATAACATGAGTAAAGTGACTAATGTTAGGCAGGTTCTGAATAATAAGATTCAAAAACGATACCTCTCTAACGGAGTGCGTATGCGCTTATTAACTGGAATTACTGCATTCACTTTCACTCTTTCTTTGTTCTTTTTATTGTTCTCTCACATTCTAATTTCTTCATTCTCTGGCCATTTCTTTCATTTGCGTTCTCTCCTACTTTCACTCTTTCTGTGTTCGTTCTTTTCTTCTCTTTCTTTCTCACCCTCTACGCCCTTACTCACCCGCTCTCTCACTTCATTTCTCATTCCTTTTTCTTCTTTTTTGTTTCGTATTTCATTCTCTTGTGCGCTCACTCATTTGTTTTCACTCGCATTTTCTCACTTTTGATCTTTTTCTTTTCCCTCATTCTTGCAATTGCTCTAGGTATTTTTCTCTGGCAATTTTATGACAGATAATGTCTCTTTCTCTCTCTCTTTCTCTCTCTCTTTCTCTCTCTTCTCTCTCTCTCTCACTCATCAAAATGTGGTAAGAATAGTAAAAGTATGCACTGTTATGTGTGTATATTCATTCACACACTCACACTCAGGCACACTTCTCAGTAATATCTTCATACACATGTATGCTGCTCTTATTATTATAACTGTACTGATGGCTTACAGTCATTATTATCCCTCCAACCTGGAAACCTGTAAACAGTTTCAGGCGATATCATTTTTTCTCCCCATCCAGGCCGTTTAGACTTTCAGACTTTAGACTATTACTGAGACAAGGGGAGCGCTTAGTTATGTCTATATGCAGCTGTCGGTGCTTGATTGGTCCACCTTCAGAAATCTCACTGCCTGCCTCAGGGGTTTGTACATTTACAGCAGTTTACTGGTTTAACACCAGTTTTTTTTTTACCTTCAATTGGCAAACCATTGCAAGGTCATTCAGGACTGTTACTGAGAATGAGAACTGTGAGAACACACCACACACACACACACACACACATTTTATTGTGCTTATTGTAGGCTTGTATTTAAGTTTTAGAAGACATTCATTATAATGCAGCTACATTTACTGTCAGTCGTGCACCTTGACTTCCAGTAGAAAATGCATATAGTTTTTATTTGAAGGTTTAAAGATGTATAAATGATGCATAAAGGCTTTATAAATGTGACATTTCTTGCTGAATCTCTAGATGCAGTGAATCTAAAAGCATCTTCTTTCAGTTCAGTAGCTACTACGATCCCAGCCTGTGTGTGCAGCTGTAAGTGCAGCTTCCTTTAAATGTTTTATGTTGGATCAAATGGATCTAAACTGCAATGTATGGAGCATTGATGTGGAGCTGATTTCAGTCTTCCGTCACTGTCCAGAAATCTAAGATTAACTGGAGCTTGGTGATTTAAACAGAAATGAATCTGTGAAATGAGTGATTCATTCAGAACATTGAATGTACATCATTTGTTCCATGTAATTCAGGACCAATTCATCCATTGGTTACGAAAGCAGACTTCATGGAAATGACAGAAAAAGCATTGCATTCAAGTAGAAAGGAGGGAGGGATCATTAAATGGAAAGCAGAATTTTTTCTTCCCTTATTCACAGTTTTGTGGACCTGTGTAACTAGAACAGTGACCAGTTCAAAGAGCATGGAACCAGATGTTCTGGTTAGAGCCTTTATGAAAGTCTCCCAGGGTTCAGATCTGTCTCTGGTGTTGAGGTGCTGGGATAGAAAGTTCAAAGTGTGGTGGCAACGATCTGCTTAAAATCAAATAAGATACAATGATGTAATAGAAAGAATAAAAATGATAATATAAAGATAATGGAATCGGAAAAGGATGGTGCCTGTGTCCCCATTACAGTAACATCTTTTGATTTGCAGTGTGTGTGTGTGTGAGTGTGTGTCTTCTTAGTTAAATGATCTTTGCTTATGTATTCTGTGAATCAGAGCATTGCAGTCATCTCAATACCTGAGAACTCCTTTTAATGATCAACCAGGCAGTAGAAATGCTGCAGACTTACTAATTGCTTTCTTCCTGTGCTTTTAGGATGACAGTGATGGGATCCCCTGGTCGGAGGAGCGAGTGGTGCGGAAGGTTCTCTATCTGTCGCTGAAGGAGTTTAAAAGTGCACAGAAACGGCAGCCATGCGATAACTTCAGCGATGGAGCCAAAAGTCCAAACGGTGAGTGTTAGGTCTGATGTTTGAGGTCTGCAGCCTCAGTCTCTGACATGTTGACCTTTCCTAGGTCCGATTCACTTTGGAGACCCTATTACACACCCTTGTTCCTGGGTAGTTAGTTTAATTCCCAACTCAGTTCAGCCAAAGGCCTGTTAGGCATGTGAAGTTTGCTTAATTAGAGGCTTATGCATGCCAAAGATGTAGTGCATAGCTAAACTATGTGTTAGCTGGCTTTTTTGTTTTTCTTTTATGTCCTTTAGCTCAGTTGCGGTATGGCTGTCGTAGCTTAGTTACTGCTTTCCCATCTGGTCATGTGCCGCACGCCATCAATAATGGCTCATTTATAATCTCTTCACGTACAAAAATGAATTTGTTTAAAACAGTGTCACCATCACTGCCCACAGACGTCTGTGTGTCCTTTGTTTGCATCCATGTCAAGCAGTACAACTAAAAGGCATTTCAGATTCAAATATATCTGGCAACAATGAACATGGAGACAGTGAAGACAGTTGTAATAAAGGACTTACTCTGAATAAAGCAGCATGTTTTGGATTACTCTCTTCCCTGGTCCCAGATTTGTAGATGTTGTCTTCTTTTCTGCCAGAGTGTCTTCTGTCATGCCCATATGGCAGTGCTCATGTTGTAGTCGGACTATTGGCTACTGCCCCCATGCCTTCCATCGGTACTGCTGCGTTCTGTCTGTATCAGTAAGCTCTTGGAGAATGTGAACAAATGTAGGTGAAATGAAAGCCCATACAGAAGGCTCCATCCATATCCGTATCCATTTAACATTGAGCCAAGAGTCCTTGGCCAAGACTCACTTATCTGTGTAACAGCATTGAGATCTAACTCACTCCGGGTAAAAGCATCAGCTGTATAAATACATTCCAGATAGGAGGACAGTTAAGTCATACCATGTCAAAGAAGTCTGCTTGATATTACATAACTGCTTTGAGGCAAATGTTGTGATTTATGTGTACCGCTGTCATCTCGTAACTGTAGTGCAGAACTTACAGAAGTAAGTGTTGGATACCCGTGTCTGGGCTAAGTAACTGTACCTGTAGTCATGAGACAATGGTGACAATAGGTTTTTTTGTTGATAGAAGATAAGAGGAGGATGAAATCTGCAGTGGGTTGGTGTCAGCTGAGGGTGAAAATGTGGGAACAGGGCTCTATGGACTTTGGAAGTTGTCTGATGCTGTTTGTCTCAGAGTCAGTGCTCGGAATTCCACAAGGCTCCCCTTCACACAGACCTCAGCGCCATGCTGCGCTGTCACAAGAAGAAGATGGGGAAGAAGAACAAACTTCACAAGAGTTTCCCCAGAGAGGCTTTCTCGAAGCCTGGTTTTATCCCATACGTGTATAAGTACGGGCACTGCCGTGTGTATACTGGGACGTCAGTATGTGGTATTTTAAAGTGTGTATATATAAAACAGCCCCAATCAAAATGCTTGTAAACACACACGTTTGCTGTATTTCCTGGTGGATAAAAATCGATCACCATATTAAGCAGCTTATTTTATGAGCAAATATACTGGGACGCCTGGTCCTTCATGATAACTGTTCTACTGGCCTTAGGGACGATATTATGCTTTACCATGAGGATTTGATTGCATTCAGCTAAAGAGTTAATGAGTTCGTGATGTTAGAAGATTACCACAACCCCACCTCATCCCCAGCTCCACAATGTGCCCCAAAAACATTGGGTGGAGTTCCATCATTCCAGGGAACACCGTTGCACTGCTCCAAAGCTCAGTGCTGGGGGCCGCCTTCTCCTCTTGTCCCATGCCCGGTGTTAGAACTCTCTGAAGCAGATAGACATTATCACAGTGCCTGTTTTATTGGCAGTACCTCTCTATTTGTTGTGTGCATTTGCACATTTGTGTCAGCAACAGGCACAACTTCAAGTAGCAGAAAGCATTGATTAGTAGGTGTGTCAACAACCGATTGGATATATGATGTAGCATTTATGGCTTATTCCATATTTGATTTAAATCTGAGCAACCCGGACTGAATCAGAGAAAGAAAAGCATGCGACCGCAGTCCTTTACATATTTGCCAACCGATACTACGGAGAGTAATGCCAAAGGTACTGCAGTACTGAATCGATACGGCACCCCACTTCCTTTATTATTGATATGCGTTCTAAATAAATAGAGATGAAAGTTTTTTTTTTTTTTTTTTTTTTTTTTTTTTTTGTAAGGTGTGATTCTTCCCAGCAGTGTGGCGGTTGCCCTGGCAGCAGACCAGGAGGGTAGTATTCTATGAAGCACAGCAGGATTCTAACCTTACTGTCCACTCGAGCATGAGTCTTTACAGACAGCGCCAAGTACGGTCAGCTTTACACAGCAGGGGAGTCACATCAGCTTAAAACAACAGATGAGAGAGAGGGAGACTGATCAAGGGCAAATGCATTTTTCTTCACAGAACTGGAAAAATGAGTCATCCTACGGTCCTGGAGTGTGTGTGGATCAAAGTCTCTCTACACCATTTGAAAATACAACAGAAGGATCACATTAATTACAAAATGAATCACATCCTATTACAATAACAAACATTTAAGCTGAAGGAGGTTTTTCCTTCTGTAAAGTCGTGCATTGCACCACTGTCGGTTCTGTCAAACGATGGCGAGAGTGAGAGTATGACTATAGTGCGTTACATACGGTATTAAAGTATAGAAACACATTTAAAGCAACGTTAAGTAGCCGTTTTATCTTAAATGTCAGTGTTGTCCCTGAAATGTGCAGCTGAATTATGAAGACGGATGAAATGATAATGACAATAATAATAATAATAATAATAATAATAATAATAATAATAATAATAATAATAATAATAATAATGGTAACAGTAATGGCTGTTGTGATATCCTCCTTCCGTTCTGCTGTGTGTGTGTGTGTGTAAAGGGGTGTGGCTGGCAGTAGGGTTTAGACAGTGATGGACAGACGCTCCTGCATGTGAGCGTGGAGAGGAGTGATCGCTATAGCAACTGTCACTCTTCATTTATTCGTCTGTCACTATGAGTCCAGCGTCCAACCTGCAATCACTGTCTCAGCTCTCACTCACTCACCAGTTCTCCCACATTTCTCTACATCTCGCACTCTTTTTTCCTTTCCATTACTTCATCACACACTCTCTCCTTCTATATAGTTTCTTCTACTCTCTCTCTTTCTCTCTTAGTCACTCTCTATCTCTCATTTTTTATATTTTGCTCTGAATTTTATCTTGCTCACTTTCTTTTTTACATTCTTTTTCCTACTGTTTTTTTCATCTTTCTTTTGTTCTCTCTGTTGCTCACTTTGACATTTTTACTCTGCCTCTCTATTGTTTTCACTCTCCCTCACTCACTCTTCTTATCCTTTTCTATTTTGTTTGCATCTTGTGCGATCTGTCTTTCTGTCTGCCTTTCCCTCATTTTTTATGGCTGTCACATTTCAGTCTCTTTCCCCTTCTCTTTCTTCCTGCATCACTCTTTCGTGGTGCCGTATAGTACTCTCATTGACTCCCTTCACTTCCCTTTCTCCCTTGTCCTTCACTTTCCTGCTTTCTGTTTTTCAGTACAAATGAACAGTTGTTTAATATTTTTAGCACTGATTTTTCTCCTCTTCCTCTTTTTCTTTTCCTTCCTTCTGTTTAACATCTCGCTGCCTGTTGCTCTTCATCAGACAGGCCGTGTAAAGCACTGGTTTGTGAACAGGCTTATGCATAATCTAATCAGTCCATACAAATGGATTCTCTGAATAGCAGCCAAACGAGGGATGGTCTTCTCTTTCTCTAATTCTTGCTTTAGACCTTGGAATTTATATGTAGGAAAGCTCTGTTGTTACATAGTGTAATTACTTAAAGGCCATCTAATTCATTCATTTCTACCCATTTACCCAATAAAGTGTTTATTGACAGTAATGAGCGGAAAGTATAATCAAGGAAGAAGTGGTGACCTGCAGAATTCCAGCAGATCAAGATGCAAGCCGTGGAGAAAATGAAATTTGGCGAGCGAGGTCGTGATTATGGGGGAGAGTGGCACTCCGGGCCGCATCAGAAACATGCCACAAAATGTAAGATGTGACTGGTCAAATAGAAGGAGCAGTGAAGCACATGGGAGAGATGGAGGAAAGCATGACTGAAATGGAATGATGGGACATTGGTGTCAAGGAGGCCCTCACCCAGCTGCTTAGTATTCAACAGGCGTGACGAGATAAAGTGTCTGATTTGGAAGGACTTTCCAGGCACATGGATTTATGGAGTCCTGGAGGATGCTGAGGGTACTTCTGCAATTATGTTCATTGAGAACATGATAAAGTTGGAATAATTGTTCTACGTATAAATACTTTGCTCAGAATAACTTGATTTTATATGCTGTATATAATTGCTTGTATATACTAATCATCCCATGACCTTAAGTTTGATCTGGCTTTTCCCGTCCGTTTCTTGTTTATTTTTTAAATCTGCTTTTATAGCTGATTCTTGTTCAGAGTGGTTCAGCCGCTCCAATCCCAGGTATTGCTGTTTGCAATCCAATTTCCAAAATTGGATGAAATTTTAAAATAATAAAAAAAATAACATTGAGAGAGTGCATATTCTAGACTTACACATTGGTGTTTGAAAGGGAATGAGGTAACAGTTTTAATTTGATGAAGTTTGGCATCAAAACTTCCAAAAATCAGTCAGAACTGCTCAATTCTTTGTATTCTAATTGTTTAATGATGCCTAGTATTCGAGTGTGATTCTGTCATTAATTATGAATCACTGAATTAATTACATTTATATGTACTAGACAAAACACAGCATTGTCTTTTAGATATCTACAGCGATGAAATAAGCGTAGTGCATGCAGTGTCAGGTTTATTCGGATGGAGGCCATCATTTCAGAGCTCGTTTCAAGCTCGTTTGAGCTGGCAAAGCAGACAATGAGGCACTGAGAGGAGTTTCAATTTTGGAGCTTTTGTGCTGTGAACGATGTGGCACTAGTTCTCATTTTGAAAGAACCCCAGGAAAACCAGAAACACAAAACAGACTGTTGTTGCTGCAGCAGCGTTTGGAACACAGCCTCAACGGCTCCTTTCATGCCGCTCTGTTTTACAGAGCCGTTTGAAGCAGCCTGACCGTGCAGAGGAAACGGTAACATTAACATTTTTATGAACAAAAACAGCTGCCAATTTTATCCCTGGAGCCTCGTGCCTTTATGTTTGTTTGCTTATTTATTTATTAATCACCCACCTCCGTTAACATTGTCTGTCTGGCCTGGGCACAGTGGGTGTGTGTGTGTGAAAAGGACTGTGTAATAAGTGTGTAAGTGCAGTGTACTCCATTAGTGGCGTTATAATTCAGTGTTGATGACTGCAGACGTGTGCTTTGTGAGGATAATTAAGGTCTGAACGGCGCTCTCTCTGCACTGGACGTGCCATCCTCCACATTGTGCCCTGATTGAGGCCCAGTTATTACTGGCCCATCACTAATGGGGACCACCGCATGACCCTCATAACCTTATCTGTCCAGGGGGGCTGGGACATGTGCACGCTGAGGCAGTGGGCTTAGTTAAACACACATAAATTGAGATGGAGGCCTTTAAGGAAGGAATGGATGATGCTTCTTGTTCTGTTGTTCTTGCGCATGTGTGTGTGTGTGTGTGGGGGGGGGGGGGCACTGGGGTACATTTATACAACTTTTACACTTACTGTAGACAAACTGTGACTGTGTGGTGGTCTTTGGGTTCAGACAGCCAGGTGATGACTAAAGCTGACTGTGAAAAACGATAAAGCTTCATAATACCAGGCACAAAAACAGCAGCATAGCTACATGTTTTTAAATAATATTTAATATTCTACTATATGAATTATTCATTTCCTTCACATTAAGACAAAATAGCAATAAATTACATTTTATATAATTTAATAGCTATTTTTATTACCTAATTTAAAAATCCTTCGATTTTTTTGGTTTGTTTTTCAAAATGAGTCGTCCTAAGTGTTGTAAATTTGAATGTATGCAGTAAATAAGTAAGTAAAAGCTTAACTTTGATATTTATATCTGAAAGAAAAACATTACATTTGACATGTACAATCAAACAAATCATTAACAGTTATTAATTATTGCACTTATTAATATTGCATCTGTGATCAAAAACACTGCATCAATTTTTTATGCTTAGTATAAATGTAAAGCTTGGTGGAAGACAGTGGTTCTTTTTGCGTCGTGTTTAAAGCCTGATTGCTAGATAGAAGTGTTGGGCTGTGTGTTCAGATCCCACTGTTCCCACTGTTCTGATTAAACTTTGCCTGTTTTCAGATTTTATTCCTATGATGGTGTTTTATAATATGTCAGTTTTCCTAAAATTCCGTTTCAAACATCTGTACGTTGCTTACAGCGTTGCAGTAAATGGCAGTCTATTAAATCATAACTCCAGTGTCGTGATGTTTATGGCTTTTCCTAACACAAAACCTGATGTGTGTACTGGTGCACCTCTGTCTATTTTTAATTGTGTGCTGTATCCAAGGCTTTGGCGTCACAAAAGCTGCCTCTCAAACAGCCCCTCATGCAAAACCAGTGTATGTAAATTATTCTGCTCATGCCTACCCTGTCTTATTACAGCCTGCCATGGCCTGCCATGTCCTGCCCCGTCCCCTTTGCCCTGCCCTGACATGCTTTGCCATGCCCTGCCATGCCCTGGCTTCTCTTTGGCCTGCTCCTGTGTCCTGTGGCCTGCCCTGGCCTGCCCTGGCCAGAACAGAGAGCCGGTGACTTCCTCTGTGTTTGCATTTTCACCTGCGCAGTTACATGTAGGACATGGAAATCATCTCTCTCTCTCTCTCTCTCTCTCTCTCTCTCTCTCTCTCTCTGTCTCTGGCTGCGTCTCTCTGTCTCTCACTCACTTTGTTTTTAGTAGCTGTTTTGATTTTAATGCTTCTGCTTTGCTGTGTCTTGAACTGAAAGGTTTCGTCCCTGGAGAGCTCTTCTCTGTGTGCATTCTGTTTTTGAAGCCCAGTCGTGGTGGTCTGTGAAAAAACCCAATCGTTTTACAGCTTTTCATGTATGTTTTGGAGAGAGGTTTAATACGATCTCGTCTTCCTCTTGTTCTCTTTGACTTCTTTTAAAGGCTGGCTGATGAATTGAATGAAACTCTGGGGAAAGCGTTTGGGCTGACGAGAGTTGCTGAAAGAACGCTGCTCTCGGTGAATGATTGATTACACAGTAGTTATAAAATATAATGCTTGTTGATTCTTATTCTCTGCAGAGTCTGAAATAGAATAAAATATCCTAATGACAGAGGAGACAATCCTTACAAATGTTTCTATTTATGTATCTCTGAGCACAAATATCCTCTGACGTTCTGGATAGCAGCGTTCTGGAATGCGATGAAGGCACATTTGGATTTAATGGTCTTGCAGGGTCAGGTGAAATCTAAACAGTGTGGAGATGACAGGAGTATGGACCACATTTCCTGTTGTAGTCGTGTGGGGGTGTGTCCATTTTCAGTGTAGAGGATTTAAAAATAGGACTAATTTACATGACAAACAAAATTGTTCAAAAATAAATTTGAAGATGATTGACAGTTAAGATGACATCATCTCCTGTAAAGTTGTGTATATCCTGTTAAAATACCCTTGATCAAAATGTTTATTACTCTTAATAGCTAAGTGAGTAAAAGATGGGCTGATTTCTGAAATGAAGTGAAAGATTTCTTTAATATTTAAGCAAAATTGCTTTTCCCATCTTTTATGTAAACAAAGGTATTAGTAACAATGCCTTTCCAAGTATCGAAGCTTGTAACCCTTTTGTAGCAGAGTCTTTTAATTTGGAATCTTTGGGGAATTTTCTATCCTTGTTAAATGCTTCTTGTTTTGTAAACATCTTTGCGGGCCCTGGCTTAGCTTTAGCTTTTAGTTTAGCTTGCATCTTTTTTCCATTGTAGGTATCTATCCTGCTGTAGAAGATTTTCTTTTTCATCTCCAGCTTATTTTGCCGACAGTGTGAGGTTTTATTCCAGAATTTGGTATTTAACTAAATCAATTCTTCCTAGTTTGCCACTAATATAAGGGATCTACCCCCAATTAACAGTTGGAAATATGTTCTTTGCATGAAATCCTCCACATGCTATCAGTTGTTCCGAGGCTTGTTTAGATGTTTGTTTTTTTCTGGAAAGGTTTGGGTGTAGAACACAGGGAAGAAGGTTATCTTCTGATGGCTTTTCCATCACATATCTGTGCTGTAGTTGCTGCACAATAGATCAGTGCCTCACCACTCCACAGTGGGCTGAATGATTCTGTAGGTCTCATGTCTTTTTGGATGGGGTGGTGGAGGAAGCCTATGAGCAGATCTCTCTGAAAGTTTTCTTGGTTTTATAGACCTCAACTTGACCTCATCTGTTCCAGTCAACCACAGCAAGGCAGCTGCTTAAAGGAGCCCAAGGCTTTTGATTGTCAGGGATATTTTATTGTTATTTTTTTCATTTAGTGAACATGGGTGTGTTACTGATTTACTAGATTTGTGTGTGTGTGTGTGCGTGTGCGTGTGCGTGTGTGCGTGCATGTGTGTGTGTGTGTCCTCTACAGATGATTTATGCTCTTCTGTTGATCGTTATACCAGAAGTTATTACAAGAGGGACCACAATGATGCTCACTGACAGGCTTTAGCTCTGTGTGTGTGTGTGTGTCTCAGTCCCAGGAGACTAAACCTACCGCAGTGAGGCAGGGTGCGTGTGAAAGCTCACGATGACACACTGCGGTTTCTTCCCAAACAGCTGGCTGTCTGGGCTTGCTTCCTTTTTATCTCCCTCCTTCTTTCTTCTGTACAAACAGGTTCTTCATCAAACCTGCCACTGATACCAACTAAAGCTACCATTGGCTTCTTGTTTTTCCCTGTTTTTCCCTTCTTTCCTTATCTTTATCCTGATGTTTGTAGTCTAGACATTTTACTATCCTCAACACTTCCCTAAAACCCCAATGACAACAGAATGCAGTTGTCTTTTTGTGTTACTTTCTACTTGTACTTTCTACTTTCTACTTTCTACTATCTGGAATATTGAGTGTGCTTTAATTAAAATCAGTGTTTGTTGTTTTTGGCCTGTTGTGTAGTTTTAGGTCGTGTAGAGAACTGCATTTTCATATTTGCGAAAACAAATCCTATCGTTAGGATAGGAAACCTCTTTAGAGAACCAAATATGGTTCCGTCATGAAATTTCTCCAAAGAATGTCATGGACAGTTCAATCAATCTGTGTTTATTATTTGAACTTTTCAAACTTTTGTCATTACAGCCACAGTTATTTAAGGAGCCATCTTTAGAGAACCAAATGTGGTTCTTCTTACATTAACGCTTTAGTCTCCTTTTTGTTAAGGGTGGGGTCTGCCCTCCCACCAGCAGGATAGAACCGAAATCTAAGAGTCTAAGAACTTAAGAAAAGGTAGTGATAAATATAGTCTTTATTTGGGATGTTACATTTGCTTCTGGGAAGCTGGACTTTGTACATGCTGACATGTGACAATGTAAACAGCCTCAAACACACCCGCAGGAGACAAACATGCAGTAAGAAACAAAACTTGATAGAGGAACTTGTTTTTTTTGCGTACTGTGCAGTGTTCTTTCACTTATTTAAGGAACTGTTCCTGCTTTTGAGGGACAGAGTGTATTCTGAATAAATGGCTCTTGGATTATAGAATGCATGGAGATTTGTAAAATGTGGAAGGTAATGAACGAGGTATTCTTTATGGAATCAGGATTATGTTCATGGTAGTTGTTGTATTACGTGATGGTGGTGATGATGATGATGAATATTATTATCATTATTATTATTATTATTATTATTAGTTGTTGTTTTTATTATTTGGACACCTTCATGTTACTCATGTAAGAGTATATTGTGTATTGTGGGTTTGGCATTGTTCACTTTGGAGCCATCGCTCAGTAGCTTTGCCCGGAGGCACTGGGAGACCTGGTGATTTACCATCTGTTAATGTGAACACCAGTGCCAGGTATGCTAAACCCCACAGCCCGAGGAGAGGATGGGAGAGAACAAAGGCTCAGGCCTGTTTGATGACTTGGCATCTATTTGTCTCTTAATTCCCATAAACTGCAGCTCGGTTTGTGTTTTTTCAGCTCTCTGTAACGTCTTGACTGGTTGATTTATGATCTGCTCTCAGCGACTGTTCTCGCTGTTCTCCAGGATGTCTTTCACAAACTTCTTTGTCTTTCTGACTTTGATGCGCCTTCAGCGTGTCCTGAATTAGTTTGCTGAAATGCTTAGGCTGGTGCTTGGCTGTCTCTGTGGAAGACAGAGCTGTTCTTTGGATGAGAGGCTTTTAATCTTGGCTCTGTCACTGTAATGTTTACTCATGTTCATTGGGGAGCTTTTGTCTGTCACTGCTGAATGTGCTGCATGAGCTCAGTGCGAAGACGCTTTTCTGCACAGTCTGCTTCACTAAACATTCTCCAGTGAGACTCTGTCTGCCTCTTTCCTTTCTTTAAAGATCATCAGATACCACTTTCAGCTTCAAATGTCTGGCTTTTGTTTATAAATTGAGCAAAATTGTCTCGCCTTTGACTGAGATGACTTGGGGTCAATAAGATGAGATTATTTGTGGATGCAGGCAGAATTATGTTCATCATGTTTTAATGGAGTGGATTGTACGATCACATTTTTGTAGGCACTTATTTGTTTGATGGCAGAATTCAGAGGAACATGAAATTGAAATTCAGAACATGCAGTGCTTATAGAGCTTGATATGTCTGTTGCTGTTGATTTTGTAAGTGTAATTAAATTAGCCAATCGTCTACAATTAAACACTTGTGACGTTTGTCTCCATATTAAATCAAATATTGCATTTATTTCAGAGGAACGAAATGTTTAGGAAGTGTTCCCCAAATACACTGAGTACATAAACAGCTACTGTTTTATTCCTCTGTTCACAGATTCTGTCAGAGTTGTTGTGTGTAATTACATTTGCAGCTCAAGATGAAGGGATTGGTCAGCTATGTATCTGTATCGGCCTCTTTCTTTCTTTCTTTCTTTCTTTCTTTCTTTCTTTCTTTCTTTCTTTCTTTCTTTCTTTCTTTCTTTCTTTCTTTCTCTCTTTCTTTCTTTCTTTCTTTCTTTCTTTCTTTCTTTCTTTCTTTCTTTCTCTCTTTCTCTCTTTCTTTCTTTCTTTCTTTTTCTTTCTCTCTTTCTCTCTTTCTTTCTTTCTTTCTTTCTTTCTTTCTTTCTTTCTTTCTCTGTTTTTCTTTCTTTCTCTGTTTTTCTTTCTTTCTTTCTTTCTTTCTTTCTTTCTTTCTCTGTTTTTCTTTCTTTCTCTCTCTCTTCCTTCCTTCCTTCCTTCAAGCCTGAATATGTGATTGGTGATCAGCCAGTCGTCACAGGCCTCAGTGTACCATTAGATGCCATAAGGACCTCACTCATGGTTGTGGAACTCCATTAAATCCACTGTTGGAATCCATTTAAACTGTGTGTGAATCAAACTCGCATGTTTGTAGAATGTTTAAAACTGACGTCATGACTTATAACATCACTAACCAGATGACCCTCTTGAGTGTACGTCACTCAGTCGAGTAGAGTAAGTCAGCAGAACTAGTAAACTCTGCAGTTGTATTACTGGAGTTCACAGGCTCTCTCTCGCAGCTGGCATTGGACATTCAGCTTCAAAGTTTTTTAAAATTTTAAATCTTTCATCTTCACACTGATGTTACTGCAGATTGATTTCTTTCCCGTTATTTTTTTAAAGTGATTTGTTACGGGTGTAACTGTACATGTGTTCATGGTATGAAGAGTATTGAGTTCAGTGCATTAAAGCCATGCAGAGAATATGTGGTAACCTTTGTGCAGAGATCACACCGAGACTTTATTCAGTTTAGCAACGTGGTATGGTAAGCTTAGCTCAGGTTGATTGGGGTCTGACTATAGGGAGTTCAAATGTCACAGAGGAGCTAAAAGACCTGCCTGCTTCTTTCAAAAAAGTTTGGGTTTCCAACCACTGGAAAGGGAGGATGGTGTGTGGTCCGGTGTACAGAAACCCTGTCAAACATGATAAAGTTTACACCCTACAGAGTGAACCATCTACTCTCCACATAAGGTGAATCAAACTGTTACTTGCACTCCGGTCTCTGCCTCAGCCAGTGACAGTATAGCAAGTATGACGTACAGTATGTGACGGAATTAAGGCTTATCCATGCAGTTAATAATGATGCTTCTGTTTTTTCTTTCTCTGTCTGTATCTTCAGGCTCCTTATCAAGTGTTCAGCTGAATGGCTCTGGATCTAAAGGGGGACGCAAAGAGGACGGCTCTTGTTCACAGAGCAATGATGGAGGGAGTGAGGACGGTGCAGCCAAGAAAAGGTGAGTGGGGCCACTCTAAGGCAGGGTTAACCAATTTAATTTAATCTGCAACCAGCTGGTGTTACTCCAAGGATTTAGTAGTGTAGCTCAGGTGAGGAGGTGTAGAAGAAAGAGGAATGCAGTACTTCACAAGCAACATGCAGTTGTTTTGTGCTGAATCAGCCGATTCGCAGCCAGTAATAAGAGTTAAATGGCAAAAGTAAAGCCAACATTGCGAGTGCCAGGCCTTTCCGAGTCTGAAATATAAAAAACCCCCTCCGTAATTCTCTCCAGTCTGGGTGAATTGGCTTTCTCAGTCATGAATACATTTGGACCGACACATGGGGCTTATTAGCAAGATAATGATATGCGACCAGTTCAACAATACAGTGTAAATAGTTGTTTCATTTAGTAGGAGTGGAGCCCTTTTATATGCACTAATTGTTGGAAATTAATTTCCATTTCTTGTCATTTTTAATTAGCCTCTTCAAGGCATGCTTAATATTTTTAGCAATTAATAATTAAGGTGGAAAGCAGATTAATGTGTGCATGTACAGCGTATAATTAATGGTTTGACAGATTCTATAATTTCTTGTGGTTATTTTT
This sequence comes from Acestrorhynchus altus, assembly GCA_034509495.1. Lineage (NCBI taxonomy): Eukaryota > Metazoa > Chordata > Actinopteri > Characiformes > Acestrorhynchidae > Acestrorhynchus > Acestrorhynchus altus. Next base: position 19,043,273 of record CM067505.1, read on the forward strand.
TAGTAGCATGAGTGCCTGTAAAGGCACTTAGAGAAGGAGGAAACATTTGCCCCACTCGGTGTGTTTTTATTCACCCATTTCACTTTTCTCTTTTTTTTTTCTTCCTTTACCTTGAGGCAATAAATACAGTTCTGGAAGTAATACCAAAAAACAAATTCCGCAGCTCAGAGAAGGACCCTATCTGTGAAGCTGGCCACAGCATATGAGTAATGCACTTTCCACTGTTCTCAGCGGAGTCCCGTTTTTCATCAATTGATCCAGTTTCATTTGGAGCTTAGCTCTGCATGGTTTCAGTGATTTGTGTGGTATGTGCTGGAAAAGTGGGATAATGATGCTGAATGCTTAAACAGCCCAGAGACAAATCCACCACATGTGAGCACTTAGGAATGCTCTGAAATTACACACTGGGTCATAAAGCTGGAATAGAAAGTTATTGGAGGTGTACGAGTATGTTCTGGGAGGGGGGTAGTTGCAGCTGGCTACCCTTCTGATGCTCCCTTACGAAAGTATTCACTCGGCTGAAGGAGCTGACTTGCCTGTTTGTCTGTGAAGCTGTGAGTGTGTGAGGGAGAGCACGCATCTGTCCTTTGCAGGTCTAGCAGGAGTATTAATTAGGCAAAGGACAAAATAAATAATCAGATTGGGTCGATTCATTTATCTACACCCAGTGTATGAATGTGAGAGATACAGATATCAGGGTAGCTTGATAAGATACAGGAATAAGTGTGGGCTTGTCACTAGAGTTGCCTTGTACTTCATTTAGCATAATTTTTTATAGCTTTTTACAGCAAAGGAGTTGTTACAAAGCAGCTTTACAGACAGAAATCCAGGTCCAGGCCTCAAGTGAGCAAGCCAGCGGGCAACAGTGGCAAGGAAAAACTCCCTCAGGCTAGAAGGAAGAAACATTGAGAGGAACCCATCCTCCTCTGCTCGACACCGGATAGGAAGAGCCATCCATCAAAGAAAGCCATCAGACAGTCTGATATTCCTGCTCCAGTTTTCTGCGTCTCTCTGTTTAGGGCTGTTTAGTTTAGTTAGTAATTAGTTTGCATGAAATAAAAGAACAGACGTGATTAGGAGTTGTTGTGTGGTTGAACTTTTTCAGAGGCTGCTAGAATTGCGAGGATTCTACAGAATTAAAGCCATTAGTGCATCGCAAACAGCCTTTCACTAAACACACATTCGCTGGTATGTATTCAGTGGTTAAGAAACTGACCGGCCAGCATTGAAGCTCACGGATCAAAGAGAACACTCCCCTACTTTAACCAGTACTGTCTGAAGAAGGACACGTAGTTTAACGTAGTACCTGTACTGCGCCGTCCTGCCCTGCATGCTGGGAAAAGTGCTGAGGAATATATTGACTCTCTCCACTTTTTATAATTAGAGTGTAAAAAAGATAACTGCTTTGCTTTTCTAGTCATGCGTATTCATAGACAGTGTAGGCTAGAAAAAGTAAGTCCACCCTCAATGTAGTGGCCTGTACGTCCCCCTTTAGCAGCAGTCCCCTCCATCAAAATGTATTCACCCAACATCAGCTTGAAGTCATGGACCACTGACCCTACGTTCTTGAATTCATCTTTCCTTCAAATATTGCAAGACGTCCTGTCAGGCTAAGTAGCCTAAACCCATTTTACTCCCTCCTCCATATTTTACAGTGTGTTGTGTAGTTGTCCATTAATGCTAAACGTTCCTAACATTTAACCTGAAGGCTCCTAATGTTGCTTTATGCTAAAAAGGACATTTCATAATCGTTCATTATAGTAATTGTAGGCGGTCTCGCAGCAGCAGTCCTTTATGGCCTATTTTTGATGGTTAAAGGCTTCTTTGTCTTATCTTTTCCCAGTGAGGCATAATTTTTGACCAGCCATGCTGAAGTTGGTTCTTATGGCTTGACCTTTTTAACGTGTGTGTGCGTGTGTCTGTGTGTCTGTGTGTGTGTGTGTGTGTGTGTGTGTGTGTGTGTGTGATCTCCTTCCTCTGTTCTTGTGAAATGTATCTTAGCTTAATATACAGTTTGTGTGGTGACTGAGTGAGATGTTCAGCACAGTAGTGAGAAAAGCAGCATCTTTTACAGGAGGCCTTCATCCATCAAAACTCTACACAGAACGACCAGTGTGGTCTTCAGCTGCTTGCTGCATATATAATTTCAGCACGCTCTATGCATTTATATGGCCTTATAGTAGAGCCTGAGTTGGACCTCATAAATACAGTGCCTTTGCACAGCATTGGTATGAATCCACCTCATGGAAAAGTGGCTGCCACTTCCAGCCTGGTTCCTCTCTCCACTCATCAATCCATCTCTCCATTTCCCCCCTGTTCTCTTTCTGGCTATGAGCGGGGCTGTGCGTCCTCTGCAAACTGCATGCCCTTGTATTGAGATGCTTTACATTAAAGTGCCCTACTTTAATTGAGCTCCACTTAAGGTTTTATTTAATATATGTAAACGTAAAATCTCTGATTAGCTGCTGTTTTGAATCTAGTTCAAAGAGCAGCCCAGACTACTAGTCCTTACTACCGCCTGCCCTGTTTACATCACCTCTTTACAAAACGGCAGACGGATAAGTTTGAACTCTGCGGCTCATGACAGTTTTATTTGTTATAAAGCTGACTTGCTGTGCCGTGGTAGACTTTCAGTGGCACATTGGGTATTTAAAGACATGTTTGCATCCTTCCAGCTGTTTCTGAAGACATCAGCTTTCACTTTGATCTGGGTTTGTGTACACTCGTACACCCCGGTCATGGGCTCTATCTGAGGGAAAGGCCTTAGACAAAGAGAATTAGCCTTCATACTCTCTTTATAATGAACCCCCCTTCTCCACACACACACACACACACACACACACACACACACACACACACACACACACACACACACACACACACACACACACAGCAGACACAGTTTGTAGGCCCACTGAAGTGGCAGTTCTCTGAAGAGGGCCGAATGCTGAATCAATTTCGGCTCCGGCTGCTGCATGGGAACAAAACGACTAACAGGACAGACGCTGCATCAAAGGCGGTGCTGGCCAAAGCCCACACAAACCCGGCAGCAGCTCCAGCAACGCAGCGGCCAGGCCACAGCAGATGTCCAGGACGGCCCCCTCCCGACAAAGCCATTCACTATTCACCCCAGACATAGAAAACTCTGTTTGCCTGTGTGTGGGTGTACTTGTGTATTTCACACAGCATGCCCTTACTTGTGTGTGTTTGTGTGTGTTGGGGGGTGGGGATCAGCATGCAGCACCTGCCTCCGGTCTACCTGTCATTTAATACCCCTCTACAATCTTTAATCAGAGCAGTGCCCTCTAGACACCATCATTAAACCAACTCCGCACCAGCAGACTGAGACAGACAGACAGACGGGAGCAAGGAGAGTGAGACAGAGAGCATGCGTGCGCGTGAGAGGGAGCGAGAGCGAGAGAGAGAGCAAGAGAGAGAGCGAGAGAGAGAGAGAGCGAAGACACAGGAAGAGAATGAAGAAGTGAGAGAGGCAGAGGAAGCAAGCCACTTAGAGAAAGTGAAAAATGCAGAGACAGAGCTAGACAGATAAAAGTGGAGAAAGGGCAAGGCATAGAAAAAGTGAGAGACAGCCACAATAAGAGGGGGAGAGTTACACGGAGAAAGAGCTAGGCAAAGAAAGGAAAGATTGACGGGGGTTGAGGGAGAAACATGGGAAGCAGAGGAGAGGTAGAGCTAAATGATAGGACTGAGAGTGAAGCAAAGAAAGGGGAGTGAGATGGACCGATTGAGAGTTGGAGAGAGAAATGGGCAATGAAGGAGAAGATGGGCACATGGCCAGAGAGAGGTAACGAAAGGGAGAGGGAAAGAGCTCGAGACAGCGCAAGAGAGAGAAATCGAACAGACCTAAGAAATGGGACAGAACAAGAATGAGGGAAGAAAGGAGTGAGGGCGTCCGCACGGTCCACACAAGAATTTTACCTCTGAATCTCCATCCGCACTAATCTGCCCGAGAACGCAGATGACTTCACTGTTTACATACGCTGGGTGTGCATGAGCCGGCGTAAACAGAAAGCACATTGTCTGCTCTGTTACAGAAAATTCTACAAACAAGAAACTGGAGTGATTTTATTAAAACAGTATCAACAGCTTCTTTTCATCATTCTGTTTTCAGTTCATTTTGTGTCTTTCCAAACATAGACAGCGTAACAGCCAACCTGATAGTCTACAAACTATCCCGGCACACACACTCCATAACACACTTCACATCAGCTGTACGTTTTTCCTTCATCATTCATCCTTTCTGTTTGTCCGTCATCCAACTCGGAGGCCAGTGCAACCTCGTTTCATATGTGATGAAGAACACATTACCAATTCACTTTCTCTAACCTGCTTGCATTTTATCACGTCCCGTCCACTGGTGGCAGTGTTTTTTGCCAAATACCCATAATCAAGCCTTTCATGTACACAAAGACGATTTGCAGAATGCAGCTTTGAACTCTTCTAGAGCTCATCAAAAGAAAATGAATGTGCACCCTAGAACCCTAATGTCACATGTTACTGTGATTATGGTTAGAGGTAGGGTAAAGGTTGGATTTAATTTTGGGTTTAGGTGAGGTGGAGGGAGAGAGACAGACAGATAGCGAGAGCGGGAGAGAGACAGACAGACAGCGAGAGCGGGAGAGAGACAGACAGACAGACAGCGAGAGCGGGAGAGAGACAGACAGACAGCGAGAGCGGGAGAGAGACAGACAGACAGCGAGAGCGGGAGAGAGACAGAGAGAGCGGGAGAGAGACAGAGACAGACAGAGAGAGCGGGAGAGAGACAGAGACAGACAGAGAGAGCGGGAGAGAGACAGACAGACAGAGAGAGCGGGAGAGAGACAGAGACAGACAGACAGACAGACAGAGAGAGCGGGAGAGAGAGACCTAGGCAAAGAACGGCTAGACAGAGAAAGGAGAAAGATTGAGCTAGACAGAGAACGGATGGGAGAGAGACATGAGGCTACACTGAGAAGAGGGAGAGAGAGAAATGTCCTGAGCAAGGATTTAAATAAGCACAAAGAAGGCATGTCAACAGCAGCACTCTGTTCACTCTGGAGTGCCTTCCTCTGCCTTTCATTAGTGTTAGCCCTCCAGTCAGAGTGGCAGCTCCTACAGCCTGTTCAGCCTTAATGAGAACCCTGCTCACCTGATGCTGAGTACTTGCCTGGTTTTACTCTGCTTTCTGCACCTTTTTGTGTGCAAGTCAGGTTTTTAACCATTTTCCTCTCTGGGTTTGATTTTCAGGGGCATTTTTGACCTTTTTCAAACCTTGTTTGGGATTCATTAGGCCTGTTTGTCCCTGACGTTACAACAGAATCAGGAGTGAGGTTAGGTGTTTCTATCAGAAAGTGCTCTGTGCTGAGTTTTTGAATAATATTCCATTGATTCTCAAACTGTGGTATATGTACCACTGGCGTTATGTAAGCAGTCCGAAAATCTGCTGCGTGAATTAAAATATTCCTGTACCCCTCTTAGTTTCCCGTCTCAAACTTTCCAAGATGTCTCGGCAGGCATACTGCATTAACCATTGAATCAAATGTACTCTTTAGTATGATCATGGGCGGTACATGGTCTGAAAGGTTTGAGAACCACTGGTCTACCAGTATCTCGTGTGCCATCTCAGTAGGCTCCCACATATTTGAACATTTGAGATTAAGATTCGCACAGGAGCTTTTCTTTACTTCCAGAGCCTGTTAATGCCTACTGCTGGCGTGTGTGTGCGTGCATGCTGCAACTCCTTTTGGCCTTGTTATCCCATGCCCATGAAAGACAGCACCCAGGAGGCTGATTGAGGAGGTGCCAGAGTCTCTCCCACCTGGCCTCTGAAACAGGAGCGGGAAGACAGAGGGATGAAGGGGAGGGAGGAGACCCAGATGCAGGCCCAGGTGCTGGGGCCGGCCAGGTTGGAGGGGAGGTGGCTGAGAGCGGCACACTGTTTGCGTTCCCAGGCCCGCGAGAGGCCGAAAAGAAACACACGTGCTGCCAAATGCCAAAGTGACATCTAGCCACCCCTCGTTTACAATTGCCGGGCACCAGGCATGCGGGGGCCCCCATCAAGACTGGCAGGAGCTTGGGCCCGCACTGAGGGCTTCTTTGTTTGTTTTGTGCTTGCTAGTTTGTTTGCTTGCTTGAAATCCCCCTCTCACAGTGGAGATCATTGGAGTGTTTGTTCGCATGCGCTGTGTAGTTGGTGCCAAAACACTCTCTTGTGCTTCGCCAGTTCCAACCGGCTCTTCCGCCTGCGTCCCTCATTCTCGGATCCGCGTTCACTTTGTTGTCGGTTTCGACGTGCCCATTCTGCACCAGCAGCACAGCAATCACCTGTTCATATGGCTGTATAATGGTTCTATTGATTTAGCTGTAAATCCCTTTGGCGTTGGGAATGCTACATAGGGAACGGTGCGGGCAAATGGCATGAGGAATCGATGGCGGGTGTGAAGAGAGCAATTAGGCCTGATTGCTCTCTCTCAGCGGAGTAATGAGTCATATGTTTGTGGAGGGATGGCATGCAGCGGGCCTATTGCTGTGCGGAGGAATAGCGTGAGAAACGGTGAGGTTCAGGTATGGTGGCTGCTTCCAAAGGCCTGTTGACTCATGGAGCAGGAATGTCCTCTCAGCGAATGTGATACAGCTGATCTGTCTTTGATAGGTAGTAGAACAGCTGACTGGAGAGGTGGCGAGACCCTGTTTTGATGAGATGCCACCGTTGGAGCCTGTACAGATCTGGGAGTTGACACCTTTCAGAAACACAGGTTGTGCTAGTTCCTTGGAAGCTGTTTGTACAGGCTTTCCAGTTATGTGTTTGTGTGGGCTTTGTAGCAGAGTGTTTGTGTGGGCTTTCTAACGGTGTGTATAGATGCTGTATCCAATCATGCACGCAGGCACTACAGATAGGAGAGAGTGGCTTGTTTGGCAGGAGCTGGAGAGAGGGTGTATGTTTCCTTTGTTCAGCACACAGCGAGAACTGAATGCATGACTCAGTACGGCTCAGTGCAGTTTGAAAGTTGTTCCTCGCGTCGTGGCAGTTTCTGCTACGAGATGGCTTGGCAGGGGTTTCGCCCTCTATAGAGGTATTTGTGCGTGTGGCATAAAGAGTGTACAGTACTGTAGGCCAATTGTTCTCTCTGCCGAAGCCTCCTCTGGGGTGCTGCTTGCACACAGTCTTCTGATTAGTCAACTCATGATCTGCATTACAGTGTTATGATGCAAAATACTAGCCAAATACACACACACACACACAGCATTTTAGCCTGTACATTACAGTTCTTGCAATTTGTAGCTGCATCAGGTCCAAAGACTGCTAAGCAGTTGGGGCGGTCATGTGGTCACCCTGCCTGGCCCAGTGCCAGTTTAACAGCACCTGTCTGAGCTCTGGTGGCCTGCTGCATCGTTAAACTGCACAGCCTTTTGAGTCCCAGGCCTATAAAAAAGTGATGGACATCTTAAGAGGGGACAGGGGATAGAACCAGAGACTTTTATAGGGGTATTGGTCTGACACGCTCTGGCACTCTTGCTCTTTCTTTCTTTCTTTCTTTCTTTCTTCCTTTCTTCCTTTCTTTATCTCTTGCTCTCTTATCTCAGTCAATGAGCAATTACACCCCCTCTGCATTATGCAGCAGAGGTTTAGGCTAACCTTTTAAACAAAATCAGATTAAAGCCAAATACGATGTTCTAGATTTAGTGATTTGAGCTGTGTGCGTTCTGACTAGTGATGGTCATTTCGGACTCGCCACATCGTGCGTGGCTGGGTCATGTCTGCTACCCTCGTTCATCATCACTGACATTGCAAAATGTTGAAGTTCTAGTTTAATATGTTTTGACATCACAGAATAATAAGCATGAAGGAGTTTGAGGTTGGCAGATAAGACTCAGTAATGTAGTGTAAACAAGGACGTTGTTTAGTCGCTCAGCCAGAGTGAAGGTGGACTAGTGATGGTTCAAAATGAAAAGGTAATAAAATGAACTAACCTGCGGTACCCTGTGCTAACCCTTGCCCACAATACAGCAGGTGGCAGCTACCCCTTTTCCTAGTGTGCCTAGACTAGGGATCAGCAACCCTGATTCTGGAGCGCTCCCTTCCTACAGGTTTCAGCTCCTTCCCAAATCTAACCCACCCCATTCAGCCACTCAAGAACTTCTGTAGGAGGTAATTAGTTGGATAAGTGGGGGATGGACTAGGGTTGGTTCAAAAGTGTGCAGGAAGGTAGCTCTCCACGAGCAGGGTTGGTGACCTCTGGTCTAGACCATACAACAGCTTCTGTGAGGACATGCATAGGTTGACCAAAAACTCTGCCTTGAACGTGATCAGTCAGACTCTTGCAAAACGTTTGACTTTTGTGATTGGCTTGTGTGCTATTTTCTCTCAATAAGCCATGCCGACGGAGCCTATTCTCTGCTGTTTGTATCTCTAGAGGCGCACACCAATGCAGCATCTTGACCTTGCCTGCATGAACACATAGATATGAATACCCAGCCTTCAAAGCCTTCACTGAATGGAAACTGTAGTGGATGAACTATTTGTGCCTCGGCTCTAGGGACACGTGCAGGTAAAATTGCCTTGTACAGCAGAGATCTTCAATGAGAGTAAGTGTTTGAGAATGATGCTTGGAACCCTGTTACATTTGCTTCCTGCTGACTTCTGTGACCTTGTGCCTTTGTGTTCATCTGACTGATGACCTGATATGTGGTGGTGATGGGCGGTAGGGAGAAAGGTCAGAGGTCAAAGGTCAGCTCACTGCGTGACCATCTCTGTCTGGGCCACAGAGCACACTCGGGCAGACAGAAAAGCAATAAACGGCTCAGATCGAGTGCCTGTGTTTACACTAAGTGTAGTTCTCCTCAGGGACCGGCGTTAAAATCACACTCATTTATTTCCAGGCAGGAGCTCAGACTGGCTTTCTTGCTTGTCATTACTGCATCAGGGAGCAATGTCGGTTCCTCTTTCCACTCAGCGGCCCTGGCTTACCTGGCTCCTCCTGCTTGGACGCATGCTGCCCACTGATACACTGTAGGCAATAGCATCAGTAAGATATTGGTCTTGGACCGTCTTGACCCACAGTAGTGTTGAGGTTTCTGCCCAGTACATTGAGGATACTTCCTCCTGACCCACTGTAGGGTTGCCAGTCATCGCAATGTTCACATAACCTCCTGCTGACCCAATGCAGAACTACTAGCCTAGAGCAGTGTTGGGTCTACCAGATGCTGTTGGATTGCCACCTCGTGCCCTGTTGAGCTTACCTGCTGCTGACCTCCTGTAGTGGCGAGGTTGCCAACCAGTCCAAGGTTGTGGTTACTACTTGTCGGTCCAGAGTACTGCTGGGGTTGCATCTTAAGGCAAGTTTGACGGTACCTCTTGCTTGACCCAGTGAAGTGTTTGAGTTGTCATCCAATGGAATTTTGAGACTACCACCTGCTGCTCAAATATTTGGGGTTATAGTGGGAGAAGGGGGAAAAGAGAAGGAAAGGAGAGAGTTGTATGAAAAGGGAAGTCTGAGATAAAGACATTAGGAAAGAGAAGAAAGAAACGGAGACATGCAGAATAAGAGATGGTAAAGATGGAAAGACAGTGAGAAAGAGAGAGAGGAGCGGGGCAGTGGAGTGAGCACCTTCGGATTACTGCAGAATGTCCCCATTCGACCATCTTACAGTGTTGTGCTGTCCAGCCATACAGAGTACAGTGTTCAGGTTACCGGCTGACCAACGTCTGGTTTGGGGTTGCCACCTACTGACCCAGTGCTGCATTGGCATGACCCACGCTGGCTCGGTGTAGTGTCGGGGTTACCACCCCTGCTGGCCCAGTGAACTGCTGAGGTTACCCTGGGCACCGGGCTGCTCTGCACGTGTGCTGCTGGCTGTACGCGGCGCCCGCCGAGCCAGCTGCTCCATACTGGCAGGCACTGCTGGGAGAGTTTATCGGGAACATGTGGCCCATCTGGAGTTGTTTTGCTTTGAGAGCCAGAGAGAGCGAGGAGGAGAGCGAGAGACAGTAAGACAGAGGAGGAACGATCGCCAGTAGCTGTGAACAGAGATTTTTCTTTGAGTAATCTATGATGATTTAGTCATTCTCGTCGTACGAGTAATCGTTGTGTTGAAACTGATGGCTGTTCTGCTTGGACAGACAGTGAGTGCAAATTAATTTCAGCTTTTCCACAGACTGTTAATGCTTAGTCCATTGTGTTTGGATTTGGAGCGAGAGTGCACTGGCAGATTCTGCTTTGTGTACTCAGCTTAAACAGCCAGGTAGTCCCAGTGACAACTGTTTGAGGACCTGTCAATTTCAGATCTTCTTGTTTAATATATATTCTCCAACAGGAGGTTCTGCAAAGTGGTGCAAACACAATTCACTTATGATGGTCCTTAACTAGTCATTTGTTATTGAGCATCTCGAGGAAACATTTGTATTTGCTTGTCATATCATGTTATGCTTGACAGAGTGTTTGTTGAAAGATATGATGAGGTTGCTTGCTTTCACTCTGAAAGCTGTACAGTAGCTTTCTGCAGAAGTTATCTCCAGCAGATTCTTGACGGAGTGTCTTGATGGTGACAGTGGCTGCTCAGAGCTGACTCGGTGCACATTTTGTTTTTCCACTGGCGATGAGCACCTCAGCTTTCCCGGCTGTGGTGTTAATTTCCCCACGATGAAGAAAAAGGGCTGCTAGCTTCACGGTTTCCCCACAAAGAGTTTGAAAGGCCTCCCCACCCCTCCCACGCTAAACCTCAAATAGCTGCACCCCCAGTGTCTATCAGCCCCTGCCCTCTCTTCATCGCTTCATCCATCTCTCCCCTCTATTCATTCATCTCTCTCTCCCTCCCTCCATGCTTCACCCCTGCTCCTCTTGTCTGATCCGGAGTGGAGTCGGCTCTGCCGCTGAGATTAGGAGTGACTCCTGCAGATGAGGAATGCTTTGATACTGCGTAAAGGGGGGGTGTCTGACCCCGGGGCAAGAGTAGGGGGGGTTACCCTGTTTACTCCTGGCGCCGCAGTCAAGCTTTTGTTTGTGAAAGCCCCCTCACCCCTCTCTAGTGCTCTTTTAGACAAGCATTAACCTCAGCTAACAACAGACATGCACACTCACTCCGTTCGGCAAAAGCGCAGGCCTCAGCCCTGAGGTACTTGTTTGTTTGTCAGTGAGGATCCGTGCTGCGAGCCTCAAAACTCTAAACTAAGATTCCATTGCTGAAGGATTCGCTCTCTCTTCCTGCCACGATGCCACAATAACTGGCACGCTTTAATCAAGATTCTCGTTTGTGAGGATCCCAAGACTGAATCTTCTATTTCAGTACTAGCTGAACAAATGAAATCTGCAACCTGGAGAGCTCCAAGACCATTCCTCCACACAGACCTCTCCAGATACTTCAAAGTATTGGGATCTCAAGTGTCAAATCACCCCTCACCCCTTCAGCTCAGCCTACAGACTGCCATTTTAAATTAGCATGCTGTGAGTGATGAAAGAGGTAACATCCTTCACTTGTTAAGCTGCCTGACGTTCTCTGACCTGATTCTTCAGAACCTTTGCGAGGTTGAATGTGTTCTCAATCTTTGACTGCAGTCAGAGTCTCCGTCCTGAACTCAGGATTGCCTCGAAATGAAGACATTACCACGGGCCTTTCCAACAAGTAACTAATAAAGCGGGGCATTAAACATGTGTAGCATGTAATGAAATGCAGCTGGGAGTCGTGAGCTGTGAATTTCCACTGTGACCTGAATCGAACTGATCTACCTCTGCTTCACCTCTGCTTGTGTGTCTTCATTTACACTTTCATGTATGACACTCTGTGTCATCCGGTGATAAACACTGGTGCTTGCGGAGAGCTGCCTCTCGGCAGATCACGGCAGCTGTTGCTTGTAAAGCAAGGTAACGCGAAGGTTACAAAAGCATTCTCTCATGTTCCCCCTCCTCCCTACACCTTGCTCCCACCCTTCATTTAGCTGGTGGAATCCAGGCTGCGCGGCTGTAGCTTTCCGGTGGTGCAGGGCCGCTTCTTTTCTCCTGCCGCCCCTCTGAAAGCTAATCAATGACACAGAACAGCCCCACATGGAACATCAGAGCAGCAGTGCTTTGAAGGCTGAGGAGGGGGATTATACCGGGATGAATGGGGACATCCTGCAGTAATCCGCAGGTGCTCACTCCTCTCCCCCCTCCTCGTCTCTCTCCTCTCTCTCTTTCTCACTGTCTTTCCATCTTTGCCCTCTCTTACTCTGCATGTTTCCATTTTTTTCCCCCTCCCCTGTTCTTTCTTTTTGTCTTGCCTTTCCCAATGTCTTCATCTCAGACTTTCCTTTTCATACAACTCTCCCTCTCTCTTCCTCTGACTCTCTCTCTCCTTTCCCCCTCTTTACCCCCTTCTCCCACCAGAAGCTCATGTCCATCTGCAATGAACTTCTGACAGCTTTGGACATTTGCGTTCTTTCTCTTCTCTCACATTCGGAGCAGAGTTGTTTCTCTCCCGGTCCCAGCAGGTAAAGGCAGAGTGATTGCAAAAGGTTTGAGGTTTGAGCTTGTGGAAACTCGCAAATGTGCTCTGCTTCCATTTATACCAGCTGCGGTGGGAAAAGGGGGCTGATGCCAGAGATGTGGAGAGATGTGTTCCCTTCCTGCCTCCCAAATGGGACACGATCTGCCTCAGCTTTCTTTCACACAGTGCTCCTGTCTTCCGTCTCCAGGACAGGCAGGGTAACGGGATCGGCGTCGTGCCCTCCCCGTGATGATCTCAGGCCATTGTGGGTTTTATCAGTGTTGAATAATGCATGGCCCTGGCCTCTCATTAAACCACCACATGATTGTGAGAGAGCCCATATCTGTCCCATTAAGGAGTGCATGGGTCAGGAAGCTCCATGGGGCTTATTGTGTTGCAGGATCTCCTGCACAGGATGGAAGTAAGAGAGGCTGCTGCGGAAGTGGGATGCCCAAAGCGGAGCAGCCCAGACCATTGCCCCCCCCCCTCCTCTCACCCCTTTTTAGTTCCGCTCTGAGCCCGAGTGGGTGATAGAGGAGAGGAGTGGAGGATGTGGTCAAGGAGGAGCTGCCCCCCTTAGCAAATGTGATTTATGACCATATTCACTCTGAGCAAAGCCAGAGCAAATGCTCCATCTTTGGAGTGTTCCATTGTTCCCCGATAGTCAGGGGAGGCCTTAAAAAGCCCTTAATGCGTAGACGTATTATCAGTATAAATCATAAGGCTTATTTTTCACAAGCTCCTACAAATGATGTGAAAACTACTATGAAGTTAATGTATGTTTTGTAGTTGAATGAGGTACCGAACAGTGGAACCACATGCAGGTTCTTTGCAGTTGAAGGGGTTAAGTTAATGCTGACTTCATCTGCTGACTGCATGCTGAGACAAAGGAGCGCCCCACGAATGTGCGCGCACTGTGTTTGAATGGTTTATATTTCGTGAGCCCTTTGAAAAGGGCCAGAAAACAAAGCACCACTTGCTGTGTAAAGTCATAGCCGCCCTTCAGCAAATATGTCAGTGTCATAGGTGCTGCCTAGGCACTTCATTTCTCAAAAATAGCCAGAGTGATAAAGCACTAGAAAGGGGGAGCTCCCAGGGAAGCTCATGTTTCAATCCTCCTGCTTTGCTTTTCTAAGGCTCTGTTTGGACTCCCTGGGATTGTCTCCTTCTCCATCTGCTTTCAATACAACTTGCACGCTCTGTGTTTACATCTAGTACATGTGGGGAGAGGCCAGAACTGGGTCTTTGTGTGATCTGGGGCTGCATAGTGTATGGTATGTTAATTGCAATGCATGGAACGGTGTTGGAGAACACCAATCTTTTAACCAATCTTTTAATCGATTTGTTTTTTACTTGTGCTGTAGAGATGGAAAGATCTGCCCGGTATCAGTATCATCCCATTTTCAGACCATTGGGGGGGTCATGGTTTATTTTTTCTCAACCACATCAAGAGATTTTATATAATTAACATGCAGTAACATGCGAAGCAGCATAATGACACAACAGCACTCTCGAGTCCATCACTCTTCCTTGTATAGTGAGTAACAGCACTTTAAGCTAAACTGTGTGGGTTCTGCACAGTTCACTGGCTTGAATGGCAATTCCTTGGTGCTTAAAATGTGTTTAAAAATATGGCAGTATATTTTATGTTGAGAGACGATCCTTAGATCCACAGCAGTTAGAATGTTTCTCAACTCAGACTCTCTATAAAATAATGTAGCCCATATTACTTTTTATAAAGTAGTGCAAAGTGCATGATATAGTGATACTGTGGTTTGGTCCATATTGTGCAGCCCTACTGCCATCCCACAAACGGCACAGGTAGAGCCCTGTGAAGTGTCATGCTGCCTTGTTCAAGAGACAGACAGTCTCTCTCACTCACTGTGTCAGTGTCTCTAACCCTCCTTTTTAAGTGCTGGCCAAGGCTTGGTTACTATACAATTGATCTTTGTGCCCTTAAATGGGAAACACATATGATGAAAGGTCCAATAAAAGTGGGCTGTCACTGGGGTTTTTTCCAGTCTAGACTGAGCCTTTGAACCCTGACCGAGCTCACGGCTCATGGTTGGGCCCTTTTCCTCCCTCTCAGCTGTGGCTGACTCGACTTTAATTAGCCCTTATTTAGCTGCTTTGTTTTTTTTTGAAAGGCTGTACTCTGTTCATCTTATTTGTTTTCATGGGAAGAGCTTAGGGAGGCGCAGGTTCTTTCAAGTCCAGCTGCTTCTTGGACTTGGACTTGAGATTACATTCAACTTTCTCTTGAACTTGAGTCGTTAATCCAGTAGCAATCTGTAGTTTTATAAATGTGCTTCGCTTTTTACTAGGTTATGTGATTTAGGGGCAAACTTATGGGGATGATTTGTTTCGGGGTGCGCGTGTGCATGTGTGTGTGTATGTGTGTGTATGTGTATGTGTGTGTGTGTGTGTGTGTGTGTGTGTGTGTGTGTGTGTGTGTGTGTGTGTGTGTGTGTGTGTGTGTTGGCTTGGACTTCTGACATTTGTTCCCTCAAAACTTCTCTTTGACATTCTGATAAACTGTCAGTCAGTGTTTAATCTGCTCTGAAAAATAGCTACTATTGTGTCCCTGAGGGGGTGTCTCTTCTCCCCTCCATTTGTCCACATTCCAGTGCCTGTCACCAGCCCAGAATGTGCTGTGCTCTCTACTGCTCATATTTAGCCCTGTCCTCCTCCTCCTTCTCCTCCTCCTCCTCCTCCTCCTCCTCCTCGCGCAGCTACACATTTCTCTGACTCTCTCTCCCTGACTTTCTCTAGGATGTGGGAATGCAGTGAATGACGAGGAAAAAGTCTCCAGTAAGAGTGTAAAAATCATGTCCCGATGCAGTGGTCTGACAGGGGGGATTGAGCTGCTGGAATTTTCTTGTTAGGGATGCGCTGATATGGGAATTGCAGAGCAATGCATAAAAATTATAGGTTCAATTCCAGGCAATGCCCTAACCTACCATGACTGAGTGTCCCGAGGAGCATAACTGACCTCTTTTTGTGTCTTTCTGTTGTTGTTGTTGTTGTTGTTGTTGTTGTTGTTGTTGTTGTTGTTGTTGTTGTTGTTGTTGTTGTTTTGTGTTCTTTTAACACACACCACAGACGATATGCTGAATGATTGAGAAGGAATAGATTTAAACTAACATACAAAACAGTCAATCAGTGGGTGTAGAAATGTACCTGGTCTGGTTAATGAGGCTGTGTTTCAGTGCTGTTTGGTGCCAGAGACTTACTCAACTCAAGGGCCAAATGTTAATCCCTGGCCTAAGCTCTGTAAATGCATGGTGCCGCTCTACGAACTCTACATACATTTTATTTATTTATTTATTTATTAAATTTTTTGCCATTTTTCCAATTTTTTCACCCCTACTAATTTAGACATGCCAATTACCCATCCCCCTAAGTAGCCTCCCACATTACATGCCCTGCTCTCCACATGTTTCCTCCGAGTCATGTGACGATAGCCTAAAGCCTCTTTTCGAACTGCTGCCATTTGTATCATTGCCGGGCAGCCATCACGCTTGGAGGAGAATGCCGGACACCTAGATCTGACACAATGGACGGCAGACGCCTGCGTCGACCATCAGCACTCTTGTGAGATGTGGGAAGAGCGCCATCTACCCACCCCCCGAGGGAGAGCAAGCCACTTTCTCTCCTGTCAACTCATCTTCTTTCCACTTCTAATTATGCGTGATCAGTTTACCTTTCTGCATAGTGAAGCGTATGCATTCATGTCCTCGTGAAGTGTGTTTCAGGCTTTACGCAGCCAACGGTGAGGTTAGTTTTGGTTGCTGTAGGTTTCTGGGCTCCTCTCTCCTGCCTCTGAAGAGCAGAGACTTATAGATTTATTAATCCACTAATCTGTGCACCTCCTTTACCTGTATACCATCCACTGTTGGTTGGGTAATGTCTGTCACTCAGAGCTGTGTCTGGTTTCAGTAGTGACTGAAACCCCATAGGGTGAAAAGGCTGTCTGAGTTGCAGAGTTTGGCTGTGGTGTGCATTGGTTGGCTTGTGTTGGGGCCAGGCCAGCTGGGGACAGGACAGTCTCCGGGCCTGGCGCAAAGGTAAGCCAGGGAACTGTTTTTTTTTTTTGTTTTTTTTTTTTGCTTTGGCTCCGTGAAAGCGATAGTGTCAGGAAGAACGTGACTGTCGGCCAGAGAGGAGTAAAGGATAGAGGTGTGTCTGGCAGAGCGTGACTCTGTCAAACCTGCCATGCTCCAGATGGGCTAGAGGGCAAAGGCCTGGACGGCTCACTTGAGGGGAGGTTTTGTGCGCCATTCTTCTCCTACACTTTGTTCCCTGCTGGTCTGTTTAGAAGATTATAGTAATCAAATCTTTAATACATTGCTGCTAAATGGGGAATTGCAGCATTTTATGAATGAAATCAAATTGAGAGCATTAAAGCAGAGGGAAAAAGAAAGAGAATTAAAGAATAGAGGTTTGTTTATGAATGAGGAACCAGATTACCAACCTAAACTTACCTCCTTTAAATTGACTGACTGGCAGTTCATCTATATCACACACTTTTCCTCAATCTGTCTCCTGCTCCATCTCTCTGTCTCTGTCACTTACTCTTTGTCTTTCTCTTTCCTTTTTTTTCTTAATTCATGAATTCTCCCATGGTGATCTTATATTCTCTGTATATTTCTCTTTTCTATTTTTCTCTTCTGTTTCTCTTTTCTCTCTCGCATCTTTCTTCCTTTCTTTCGCTGTCTTCTTTGTTGAATATCTCTCTTTCTCATCTTTCCTTGCTTGCTCTGCCTCTTTCAGTCCCCTGTTGTCTATTGCTGGTTTTTTTTTTTCCCTCTCTTTACCGTCTTTTACACCAACTCGTCTTTTTCTTTCTTTCTGTATGTCTGTCTGCTTGTCTTAGGCCGGTTTCAGTCTTGTGCAGTTGGCTTTTAGCAGCACTTACTCTTCCCACAGCTCATTCTGTGCAGGACGTAGACGTCTGCATATTTCATGCCGTTCTCTGATGTCTGTAATTCAGTTGTTTTTTTTCTTTGTTTGTTTGTTTTGTTGTTTTTTTTTAATGCTTTCAGTTCTCTTTTCAAAATACACCATGTGATTGTTGTTGGGCATAAGTGTGTAGGCTGTACTGAAGCTGTCTGGCAGAAACCTGGCTGTTCATTAACAGGCGGGATTCTGACCCTGTGTGTCCGCAGCTGAACAGATTCTCTCTCTTTGTCTCAGCACGCTTGCCCAATGACCCGCTCTCCAGAGAAGCCATTTCCACCGGGCTGTCTATCAGGAGAAAATTGATGTGATTTGGTATGGGACACGTTGTGTTACTGAAGGTTGTGCAGAGTGCTTGGCATTCTGGGCTTTTTGACAGAAAAGTGCTCTCTTTTATTCGTGGGGCACAGCAGACTGATTTCATACTGGTTTGGTGAAATAGGCACAGCTCTGGCTGGCAGCTTTAGCGCATTCCCTCAGATACAGAGATGCAGGAGCAGAAACCAGCCCAAGAGGAACGTGTCTGGAGAAAACAACACTGGTCACAATTGATTAGCGATGCTGTCTCGTCTTTGTCGCCGCTGTTGTGCTTTGCGGAGAAAATCTCAGTAGCAGCCGTCTGATTGAATGTGAGATTAATTTGTACAGCAGGAGATGACTCTTGATCTTTTTTTCTTCTGCGAGGAGAATGTGTTTGGCGCAAATCGCTTCAAAGCGGAGAGCACTGATTGGCAGAGAAATGATGAAATGTAGCTGAAATGTGTGCGAGAGAGAGAGAGAGAGAGAGAGAGAGAGAGAGAGAGAGAGAGAAACCCTTAATGAAAAATAATTGTACATATGTTTTGTAGAAAATATATAGTGCATCCAGAAAGTATTCACAGTGCTTCACTTTTTTCAAAAGGGATTAAATTAATTTTTTCCTCGTGATGACAAAGTGTGAAGTTTGTTGAAAATCTTTATTAAAATGTATTAAAAAAAATGTACATAAGTATAAATTATATTTAAAAAAGTCTACAATATAAAATGTACATAAGTGTTCACAGCCTTTACCATGTCACTGAAAGCTCAGGTGCATCTTGATTCTACAGCTTGATTGGACGTCTGTGGTAAGTTCAGTTGTTTGGAAATTATTTGGAAAGAACAGCCCTGTTTATATAAGGTCCCGTAGCACACAGCGCATGTCAGAGCACAAACCAAGACAAGAAGTCTAAGGAATTGTCTGTAGACCTCAGGGACAGGATTGTATTCAGACACAGATCTGGGGAAAGGTACTGAAAAACCTAAGGTACCAGTGAGCACAGTGACCTCCATCATCCATAAATAGAAGAAGTTTGGAACCACCAGGACTCTTCATGGAGCTGGCCACCCAGCCAAACTGTGTGCTTGTGGTAGGAGGGCACCAAGAACCCAGAGCTCCAACATTGCTGGAGTTTGCCAAAAGGCACCTAAAGGACTCTCAGACCATAAGAAACAAAAAGATTGCTGAATGCCAAGCTTTTCATCACCTAGCCAATACCATTCCTACAGTGAAGCATGGTGGTTGCAGCATCATGCTATGGAGAGGTTTTTCTGCAGCAGGAACTGAGAGACTGGTCAACGTCCAGGGAGAGATGACTGCAGTGATGTACAGAGACATCCTTGATGATAACCTGCTCCAGAGCACTCTGGACCTCAGACTGGGATGAAGGTTTATCTTTCAACAGGACAAGAACCCCAAGCACAACAGACAAGAGAACAAAGGAGTAGCTTTGGGACAACTTATATTTGAATGACCCAGCTAGAACCCAGACTTGAACCCGATATTTTTGTTTTATTTTTAACACTTTGTCATCGTGGGGTATTGTGTGTAGAATTGTATGTGAGGGACAGAATAAATTCAATCCATTTTTGAAATAAGGCTGTGACCTAAAATGTACTGCATAGATGTACTGTACTCTAGTCACACTGCAGGATGTGTAGCTTTGTTTAAGTTCGTGCTGCATCTTTTTCAGCCACAAACTGAAATAATATTATTATTATTATTATTATTATTATTATTATTATTATTATTATTATTATTATTATTATTATTATTATTATTGTCATTATCATGTTGGATCAGTCAACCAATTTGCAATGGTATCGTGCCAGACACAGTCATGGAGTTACAACTCAGAATGTCAGCGAGTCATTTTCACTGATGAGTCCCACTTTTGTCTTTGTGGAGCTGAGTAACAAATCTGTGAGTGGAGGCACTCTGGCCAGCGCCAAGATCAATGCTTTATTTTCACACATCCAGAAGGAATGATATTGGACATGAATTAGAAAAATGAAGCTGCATGGGATAGATTATCACAGGACACCATTAGAAACCTCTCCAACTCGTGAACTTCTCCAGTTATTACTCCTCTCCAAGTATGACCTTTCAAAAATATTTTGAGGAATAAAGATTTCCTTCAATGAAACCTATTTTCATAAAAATGCAGATTCCAAAAATATTGGCACCCCAAAAGTTTGTGTTTGAAGAAGACTCCCTTGTGAGGATCACGACACTCAAGCCTCTTTCTGTAGTTTTTAATGGGGTTGGAGAACACTTGCGGAGGGATCTTGGACTATGGTGCTATTTAACATTTCCAACTCCCTGAGATTCTTGGCTTTCCTCTTGTGAACTGCTCTCTGCAGATAAGTCTAGGGTAGGAATGTCCCAGTCAGGATATTTTGCCCAGGATCTGATCCTAGTCTCTTAATGCAGAGATATGGAGTCTGGTCTGATCTTTGTGTTGGTAGTAATAACACAGATACACAGTTTAGATAAGATGTTCTGCAAATTAATACTGAAGTAAAGTCTGTTTTAGCAACAGTTTAATATAATGGAACATTCTGCACTCATTTAGGTATTTAGTTTAGAGAGAACTGACTGTTTTATAGTGTGTTTAATATTTTACAATCCACTCTGACTGACCTGCCTTACAGTTCAGCCCTGAGTGCCTTTAAAACATCTCAGTCAAACGTGTTAGTGTGTTGGAGTACACACTCTGGACTGATATCTTTTGTTGTTTGTCGACTACTGAGGTGGAATAACTAGTTCATACAGTCAACGTGCTAAGATGGTTTCCTGTATCGTGTATGCATGAGCTACCATTAGCCCCAACATTTTCTTGGTTCTGAACTCATTCTTCGGAGCTTGGTTTAAAGCAGTGATGCATGGTGCTCTCCCTGGTAAAATGGCTCTTTCACAATGTCTTTACGCGGTTTCAGATATTATGTGCCCATGTTCTGCTGGTAAACAATTCCATACCTTTACTTTCATGGAAGTGAAAGGCCACCAGATGGCATTCTGAGCTAAACTGATACTAAACTAGCTGATACCGACCATTAAAACATGGCTTAACATCCTCCAATCCTGATGCATTGCAGTACTTTTATCTGTGTGACTGCAACCATGCCTATGATGTTTTTGATGTGTGCTTTGGTTCATACTCCTGTTGGAAGACCCAAGAATAATGGTGCCAAACTGTAGTATAGTGCACAGGCCTTATGCACTCATGCTATCTTGGCTATGGTTCCCCTGTGGCAGTATGAGTGCATCCATGATATTAAAATATCAGCCTGTCTCCGGATTTCTTATAAGCATTCAGTGCCGTGAGCCCCTCTACACCAGTAGGATCACAGCAGGTGAGAGAAGTGTCAAATGCAACACTGGGTGGAAGATCCAGAAAGGAGAGCGAAGCTGCAGATCAGGAGGAGAAGGTCTTGTCGGCAGCCTGATGCCTCCTTTTGTGCTTCTTTATCAGTCATCAGCTGCTGCTGAGGCTTTGGCAGCGCACATCGGAGAACTTAATTACATCTCCGAGCTGCCACATGAATCAAAAGTCAGCAATTACAGGCTGGACAGCAGCTGGCAGGTGCTGCTCTGGAGCTGCATAAGGGGGAATCCACAGCCTCAGAGAAGCTAGCAGAGCCGTAGCACCAGCCTAGCTTCACTCCAGCGCCGATTGGATAACAATTAGAATGAGCAGGTTTGTGTGGAGGAAGTATGGGCACAGGCTGATCCAGATTGACCGAATTAGTCACGCCAACAATAAAGGCCAGAGTGGAGTTTTACCATTACAAGAGCAAATCCTTTGAGAGGAATTTATAGCTCCAGGCAGCGTCATTTGAGACCTGCTGCTAAGCGGGGATTTGCAGAAAACAGTGTTTTTATAATGTGGCCACAAAAGCAGGCTGCGTGTGAGTGTGTGTGTTTAATCCGTGTTGTCTGTACACTCTCTCTCTCTTTAATCCGTGTTGTCTCTCTCTCTTTCTGCATTTCTGTCTCTTGCTCTGCATCTTTGGCACATTGCTTGTATGTGTATCTCTCTCTATTTTGCGTGCTCTCTCTCTCTCTCTCTCTCTCTCTCTCTGTACTGTTCGCAAGTTTATTACTCATCAACAAAGAGGTCATTATGCTGTATTTCATCAGTAGATGCTTAGTAAACACTCTCTCTCCCTCCCTCCCTCTCTCGTCCCTCACAGACCAAGACTGCAAGCACAGAGGAAGTTTGCTCAGTCTCAACCGAACTCTCCCAGCAGCACTCCAGTGAAGCTGAGTGACCCTTCACTGCCCACACCAGCCACACAGATCACTGACCTCTCTAGAAGAAAGCCCAAGACTGAGGACTTCCTCACCTTCCTCTGCCTTCGAGGTAAAGCAACACACATTCCCTTTCTCCTTAAATCAGGTCTTTCAGTGTGGAAAGTACAGACAGAATGAAAATATATGGAAAGGCATCCTCTCAAGGTCTCAAATTTTTCTTTGCCACGTGACCAAAAAATAAATATATGTGTAGTTTGTTTGTATGTGTAATGGCTCTCATCTCAAGCCTAACCCTCCTATTAAGCTCACCAAAAAGAAATGCTTTTGAAACATGGAGCTTCTGCAAAAAGCACTTTTCAGGATCATTTTTCCCTTTGAAAAAATATGCACACACTCTCACACACCCAGGCTCTCTGTGGACACACGCCCTTCCATTTTGCATGGCCACGACCCATATGAAAATGGCATTAAGACTGCATGAGATGTGGGAGTGAAAACACAGACACACACACACACACACACACACACACACTCTCACAGGCCTCATCTCAGCAGGGGAGTATCATCTATAAATAAATGTGCCACAGGGCTGTGTCAGTGGTCAGCAGGGTGCAATGCTGCTCTCTGGGGACTGAGTGGAAAAAGCCACTGCAGAGTGTCAGAGTTTTTAAAGTTGGTGTGCATCCTTCACACATTTATGCCTGCACTCTATTATAAAGCACTGAGCTCCCCCATCATGCCACAGTGCAGGCCAAACCCGTCCTGATTCCTTGTCCAGAACAGTAGAGCTAGCCACCCTCAACATTTGAGCCGGGACAGTGACTTTATGGTCAAATTTCATTGAACTATCCTTAAAGGTAAGCAGTGCATGTACAGGCTGCCCTCTCAGTTCTTGTTATAATAGAAAAGTATTTGAGCAAATCACATTGTTTGGTTTGCTTGTGAAGAAAAACACTTCAGCAGTATTTCCTGGTGATAGATAGATCAGGTTAAATGTCTGTGGGCCAGCCTCTTTCATTTATCAGTGCATTATGAAAACACATTCGATACAAAGGGAAGCTGCCAAACGACCCTTTGTCACTTTTATGGGCTGCATGATAAACTGCAATGAGTGAGCAAGTATGGGTTGGGCTCTCTGTGTGTGTGTGTGTGTGTGTGTGTGTGTGTGTGTGTGTGTGTGTGTGTGTGTGTGTGTGTGATTCCTCTCAAGGGTGTGAGTGTGCTTGTTTCCTCTGCGGCTCCAGAGTGGCTTCTTAATCCACTTTATAGAGCCAGTCTAGGTTAACGCTAGTGCCAAACTCAGCTAATGGATGTATTTATATATATGTCTCCACAAAGTCTATGCTTGCTAGTCGATTGCATTTTCAGAGTTTCTGAGATCGAAATAGATTATTCTGAGATCAGACAGGCTCAGAAGTTCAAGTTCAGCGCAGTTAAATATCACACCACAGTACTAAAATTCTCAAAGATGTCTCTGATTTTTTCCATTCGCAAAGCGTGAGGGAGAGCTCTGCCCCCATTTATTAATTTCAGTATTACAGAGAAATGAGAAGTTGGTCATATGCTCTGGATCCACTTTGAACTACGAAAAGTGCTACATTCTTAATTTCTTAACACATTTGGATGTCTGGTCCAACTTCAAAAATATCCAGATACTCTCCATATATGAAATGCATGTTAATGCCAGGTGTAAACAGGGCCTTATTGTGTGAGTTGCACGTCTGTCTGCATGAAAAACCACCTTTAAACACTTTAAACACTTTAAACACTGTGTACCAAGGTGTATTTTGATCTGATTTAATATCCTTAATGTGAAAGGGACCCTGAGTTAATCTTTACTATGCAGTGTCTTCACAAACCTTAGTAAGTTGGTAAATGCATGTCAAATTAAAAACCTAAATGCACACTGAGTTTCCAAGAATTCAGTTATTACTCTCCCGATACAGTCCAGTGATGGAGCTGCAGGCCTCCCTGCTATGCCCTCCTCCATTACTGAATCTCTAACAAAATATTTACATTCATCCCTATAGAATTCCAGCTTGATGCTTTTGGAACTCTACAGTTTCCCTGCTGGCTGAGCTACTTTCAAGTTTGTGTTTGTGTGACGTGATGAACCCCTGCAGGTCTTCTGGTCAGCTCTAGATTCTTGGGCACACGTTTTGTAGATAGAAGATGAATTGTGTTTTCTCTTTATAAAAAAATCAAATACAGAGAAAAGCAAACACAGGCTTGAACTACCACACATACCCTGCGATTTAGGCCGGGGTACTGTGCCGGTCATGTCAAAACCTTCAAACTTCATACTCCTGCTCATTGTGACCAAGACATTCTGAGTCCACTGAAACTTGAGCAGTCCACAGGACCTGTTTCCAAATTGCATGTGACTTTAGATGCTCCTTTAAAACGTCTTGTTGAATGTTGTGTTCAGGATGCAGGAAAGGTGTTGCTGCACAGTAGAATAGTGCACTAATGTGTTAAACATAGGTTTTGGCCTGCTCCCACCTTCAACGTAGACCTTTTGGCCTGGTTCTCGCACTTCAGAGACTTGCTTTTAGTCGACTTAATTGACAATTATTATTATTAATTAGAATGTGAATTAGAATTAGAGCACCAGCTCAGGCTTTAACTGATTTTAACATAAGGAGAAATATTCATATATTCAAATATTCATAGTGATTATTGTATATTTATCATTTTATGTTATCATATATATATATATATATATATATAATTTAAAAACAAAACAAAATTTCTGCACAAGTATGTCGTCCTACTCCTTCCCTCATTGACTGGGTTAACCACTTGCTTCCACATGACACTGAAATTTACTCCAGCACTGCAGGATATTGAGTGGACCTTCAGCCCCCACGTCCTGCAGAAATTCCAAACTCTAATTTCTAGGAATGACAAAACTACTTTAATAGTTCTCTTTTCAATTTTAGTTCCATTTATCATTGTATAAAACCAAAACAATAATGCACTAATTGTGCTGAAAATGTTTTATTTGTAAATGATTTCTTTTGGAGGTCAGTTTCTCTTCTGTCAGTAACAGTAACAAATATTGACCAGTCGAGTGCCTCGACTTTTATACGCCACTTTATAAGAATAAGTAAATAAGAACTTCCAAGAGTTTCCAAGTAATGTTTTAGCATATCTTTGTTGTTTTTGTCTGCAGAGGTTTTTAGAAACTGGAGTGTGTGGGAGGCAGGGTTTATGAACACTTCAGGGTTGATCTCTCAGAGTGCAGGCTGTTGATCTTTGAGAGAAAGAAGTGGGTAAATATTTTTTCCCTCTTTTTCCCTTCCTAGGTAAAGGCAGTGAAGGTCAAACAGTCATTTGTTCAGCAGCAGAGTTCTGGCTGACTTCAAGCAAAAGGTTTATCTTATCAGACAAACATAAAGAATTTAGACATGCCGCTCAGTCTCTGTCGGTCACTCTAGGCCATGGACAGTAGTAACATTAGTGATTGATGATGTTGTTACTGATGAATAGTGGTGAATACACATAGAAAGATGGGGGAAGGTGGTGAGAAGTTTCCTCCTGCGTTCTGGCCTCTGCAGTTTAATCTACTAGGATGGGAACAGTGTAATGAGCTGTATTTCTATTTCTTTAACATGCAATAATATTTTTATATTTTTAATCTCTCATGGGAGGGATTCGTTTTCTGATGCAATGTAACGTAATGTGAGGCCACACGTACACACACAGAGCTGGAATTCCTCCGCACTGTTCTTCACTTCTCTGTTTACGTGCGACATGCCACTTTAAATCCAGACTCTGATGGGTGTTTATATCCATGGAGAAATCCGTTTGGATGTGCTCCAGTGTGTGTGCGCGCGCGCGTCTAGGCGAAATACAATACCGGTCTCCCAGCATGCACAAGAGATCATTGTTGGCAGTCTCTGCAACACAGTATCTTTTGATTCTGCTTTATCTCTGCTTTGAAATGAGTAGATAAAGTATGAAAAGGTGGTAATTGAGTCAATACTGCTCCAGTGTAACTGAGTTGATTTTGGATGGAAAGAAAAGGAAAACGGTCCTCACTTTTCAGAGGTGAAGTGTTTTTTTAGAGAATGTGCTACAATTTCATGACATATAGATGCATCCATATACTGAGTAGGTCCTCTATTTGCTCTAGAATTGCCTCAATTCTTTATGGCATGAATTCTGTAAGATTCCATTGAAATTCTGTTCCTTGTTGACATGAGGGCATCACACTTTAATGCTGTTGGATTCAGAGCCAGTGCTAAAAAGGGTTGTAGCAATACACAAATAGATTGTGACATTTGAGTGATGACTGATTGGTATAAAGGGGCCCAAAATGTGCAAAAAACATTCCCTACACCAGTACACCACCTCCTCCAGCCTGGAGTGTAAACGCAAAAGCAGGTTTGAGTCAATGAATTTCAGCTGTTAATGCTAAAATTGAGATTCATCAGACCAGGTTACGTTGTTCCAGTTTTTAACTGTCCATTTTCTGTGAGGTTGTGCTCAATACAGCTTCAGCTTTCTGTTCTTTGCTAACAGAAGGTCACATTGGTTCCATTTCTGAGTGGTTAACTTAGCCTTTTACTGTACGTTTTTTTCTTTTTGTAGCATTTCTGTGAGTTCGGACCACTCTGGCCTTTCTCGATTTACCTCTATTATCATCAAGGCCTTTCTGTCTACAGGACTGCCATTTACTGGGTGTACTGGTCAAGAGGAATTGGAAATCTCATACATTTGTGTGCATGACTGTGTGTGTACTGCCCAGCGGAAGAACAAAGATAACTGATTTCAATTCAATTAAGCGTGCTGACGTGTGCTGTTAGCCTGCGAGTGTGTGGGGGGGCTTGCGGGCTGATTGAATTTGCTTGGTGACTTCCTCGCACTGAGGGCAAACTGGGTTAATGGATTTGCAGACATTCAGGAATGTAAACTAGAGAAGATATAATCCGTAATCCTCCTGCATTCAGTCCGCCATTGTGGCCTAGAGACAATGTTATTGAAAGCCCCTCTGCCTGCTGCTTCTTCTGCCGCCCTCCCCCTCGCCTCTGTCCTTCTTCTCTGTTGCGCTGGATGACCATATGCTGTGTGATGGAGGGGCTGCAGGGGGCACTTCACCCTGACAGCTCTTTGCTCAGCGGCTCTGCACTTTAGCCCGCCTGATTACCCCACGGCCACTGTTAACCTGTGGGGATTCTGACTGCGGAACAAACTGCAGGCGCTATCAGGGAAGACCTGCTGCTGGAGTGGGGTTTATTTATTGAAACCCCGTAATGCAGGCTTATTATCAAGTTATTTACCATGTAAAGTAATCTCAACGATAGCTTTGTTTTCCGACAATATAGAATCCACATTTTAAATACATTTTTGTAGTCGTCCCGTGTACAAACCATATATGCAAGTCTATTAGAGATTATTGAACAGCTGCACACTGTTTCGTAAGTGGAATAATTGAGCTTCCATTATTTGTAACTGACATTAGTTACAAATTACGTTCAGCGCAAATATCTCGAAAAGAATTTTAAGGCAGACTAGAAGCTGGTCTGAAAGTCTGGGTGGAGGTGTAACTCTGCCAGGATTGGCACAAAGTAAAACCAGCAAATCATTCCTAACCCACCAACAAAACAGCCCACTTGGTAACCAGCACCCAATCGGAGCAGACCATTCTTTCGTTGGTGCATGTGATTGGCTCTCTCTTACTGCTATTTGTAAGCTCCCTTGCTTTTCTTTATGCCATAAAAAGAGCAAAAGAGAGGTCTATAAGTAGACAGTTTTTTGGTTGTAATTATGTCTTTGCATGGTTTAAAACTGACAATCATAGTGGACGCCTTCACCCTTAATTATGATTTGTGTCAGCTAGTGAAGAATATGAAAGCATGTATAATTGGAGCTTGGGGAAGGCCTGGCTTTTATTTTTCTCTCTGTCTGGGAGCTGACAGCCTTGGAGTCTGTGCCAGTGAGACCGAGCAAGAGAGCAGCACAAAATGGAGAGACGGGCAGCAGAATGGCACTTATAAATCTGGTTAAATCTAGTCAGTGATGTTGCGGTGGCTGGCTCCAGCAGCTCCAGATCCGGTGCCCTACCCAGCCTCCCCTGGGGCAGGATATAAACACTGAGGGGCGTCTGTGACAGATTACAGGACAGCAGCATCCTGTGCTGGGTTTCCTCACTGCAGTCCAGAGCTTTAATCACGCCTGAAATTTTTGTTTCAAACTTGAATTTAGCCCAAGAACATTTTGGCCAAGTCTGATCTGACCCACCCACAACACACTTAGATTTCAAGCCTGCCTATTGCTTTTGCTGTAACCCGACAAATTTATGTCCCAACTGCACTGTGCCCTGACGGAATTTGGGCCCAACTAGTCTGACCTCCCACAAAATACTGTGCCAACTTGCCTATAACGTGACAGAATTCTGTCCGACCGTACCTGTAACCCCACACGACACTGTCCCAATTTAACTGTAACCCAACAAAAGTCTGTCTCAACTTGACACTTCAACTTGTAACTTGAATTCTGTACCAACTAATCTGATTTCCCTATTAGACAACCATGAAAAAGTCCCAAAATATCTGTCTAACCTAGATTATAACCTGAAATGAAAAGCTTTACTTGGCTGTAGTCTGAATTCTTTACCACCCAAAATCCTGCCCCAATTAGTCTGCAACACCACAAATTACTGTCCCAGCTGCTCTATAAGCCAATAAAATGGTCTCAACTGGTATAAATATTAGTCAGCATATTTGTGAAAATGATGTTCCACTATGACCTGTTTATTTAAACCTTTTGCTGGACAAATGTGTTCACATCCTGATGTGAAAAGTCTTCAGGTTCAGATACACTACAATGATTTCCTCACTGCAGCCATTCTACAAACTCCATTTCCACCCCCCACCCATCCCCGTGTCCTACAAGCCTGAGAGCTATTGGCCCTTTGACCCCTCGCTGCACTAAGAGCAGGAGTGCAGAGTAATAGCAGCCATTTTCTTAATGAGCTGACTCATTTGGGGCTGATTGTATACGTCCCTGCTTTGTTTGTGTGCTCCGTTGTTCACCCTTTGCTTTTCTCTTGAGGAATTAAGTTGTTTAAAAAGGTGAAAAGCTGAGACAGATGTGCTTGGATGTAGAGAGTGCTCTCTCTCTCTCTCTCTCTCTCTCTCCCTCTCTCTCCCTCTCTCTCCTGGCACTCTCCATTCAAACCAAAGCAATGGAAGACTGTTATTGGAAGCACTCTAGATCTGGTTGCATGTAATGTACAGCACATTGCCTTACATTTAAAATAGCTAGATAATATTCCAGATGTTGTAAATCTGTAGAGATTGCTTACTTAAATACACACAGGTTGAGTGATGATTCCGGTAGAACTATGTTAATAGTTAATTATATATCATTTTTTTTCTCTGCTAAATCCCCTTTTATCTTCTGATTGGATGGATCTCATTGTAAACTATCAGAGTATCCATGTATGGCCATGCATTGTGGTATTTTCTCCTCATTTCCCATTCTCTTTACCTCTGGAGCGCTTCAAGGATGCTCCAATTAACTCTTTAATTGCAGTAACTTTAATGTCCCCTGCTCTTCCATGACACAGCCTTCAGAACAGGCTCTCTGTCATAATGACCACCTCAATCAGGGGGTATGCATAGCAAAATGGATCCACACTTGATTGATCATATTGCCCATATACTGGGTATCACAAAATGCAATTTTTTTAACCCATTAAATGTAGTGCCATGATCCACCCTGTGATTGATGTCTAACTAATCCCAGCCTTTACTGTACGTTTAATTTCAGGTTATTCTACGTGGCAAAATGAAGGTTAGTTACTCTCACACACCTTACAGTTAAAATTTTCAATAATTTACTTTCTAATCTTAGTCGTAGAAATCGTGTGTGTGTGTGTGTGTGTGTGTGTGTGTGTGTGTGTGTGTGTGTGTGTGTGTGTGTGTGTGTGTGTGTGTGTGTGTGTAAGTGTTAAGCATGAATTTGCCCCCTTTAGAGGGGGCTTAAAATAGAGGGTTTTAGAAAGATACAAACGGAGACACACTGGGCCTCACTGACCGTCTTTAATTACAACAGACATTAAAACAGCCACCATCTTAACACAGCTCTGTGTGTGTGTGTGTGTGTGTGTGTGTGTGTGTGTGTGTGTGTGTGTGCGCACCTCTCGGACTGTGGACTAGCTGACCTGCAAATGTGAGATTCCTCATTCAGGTTCATCCCATGATGATCAGGGTGATATTATTATTAATTACATGTAGTGCAGATCAAAGTGCTTCAAAGGATGTAAACAAGAGAATATTAAACAACTCCTAACAGGGCTGAGTAACATAGTACATGAAAGTATAATGTAATTAAATTATTATATAGTATTATAGTGATAGTATAAGTATTGTATAATATATATACTCTATTTATTTGTTGTTATTATTCTATGTTATTTTGCAGATTGGAAACTATCTATGAAAGTATGGTTTTGTTCACCAGAAATGGGCAGGAAACAGGCCTATTTCTGTGCTGCTGAATTTGGGATGCGTGTTGCCACGCCCTCCCTCAGCATAGGAGCCCTCAGTGTAGGGTGCAGCCATGCGTATGTGCTGTGTGAAGAGCCAGCGGAGCTCCTCACCCATGCTGCTTATCATTCATTCATGAGTGTTCTCAGGAACATGGCCTTAGATAACACTAACCCTCTCCCAGGTGTAGGGCAAGTACTGCAAGCCTTTTGCAGGTGCTTTAAAGAACAGCATTAAAATGATGTTGATGCTCCACTGACTTGTAATAGGGAGAACAGTGCCTTTCTTCACCCAGCTCGGAAGTCTGTAACTGTGGAGGAGCATGCAGGACAACTCTATAGTCATTTTTTTGTAAAATACTGTAGTATCACTTTAGTGTCACTGCAGGTTTTATATCTCAGCTTGTAAAATGTGTGTAAAAAGCGTGTCCTTTAGTTGTGGCTCAGAGCTCAATTTCTACAGAGGGCCCGGAAGCAGGCAGTACTAATTCTCTACAAAGGCTGCTTTAAAACCGTACATCTGGATACGTTCTATCGTTTCTACTCTGACCATAAATTTAGTTGATATGCCATTACACGAGAGCTAATAAGTAGTAGAAGTCCAAGCTAACCACACACACACACACACACACACACACACACACACACACACACACACACACACACACACACACACACACCTCAAATCACATGCAGATTTTCAGCAATCTCTGGTGGAATTGCTCGTGTGTTTCTTGGCCCTGTATTTGGCACACTCATTGTTACTCATTACTTACTCTTCCATGCTTTAACACAACCCCTGCAACTCTGAAAGGGTTTCTAAACAAGCTGATTAGTTAAAACAGGTTTGGGACTAAAACAGACTAAAATATGAGCTTCACAATCTATTTCTTATTCATTATTACCACAATTTTAGGCTTTGCGTTACTGCGATTGCAGTGCACTAGATACTTTCTTTAAAAGCTTCTGCGTTTTAAAATATGACAAACAGGCTATAACGCTCAAACTCCTCAAATGCTCTAGAATAATAATCAGGGCTGTTAATTTGTCTGTATCATCCAGCCCAACTGCCCTCTTTTACTTTACCCTCAGACAACAACGCTGCCTCTTTCCTTCTCTGTGATCTAGCATCGCTTTAACATGCCACTTCCCCTTAGCTAATCCATTGTTCGCCAATTAGCCAAACAGATCCCAGAGCTGCCAGTCCATATGCTGGGAGAAATGTCTCATTCCCTTCTGTAATTCAGTTAGGTCAGGAACACTGGGGCTAATATGAACCGGCCCTGAAATCCTGCCTCCTGTTTTATTGTCTGGCCATTATCAGAATGCGCAGTGGCGCATGAGAGAATTAGTCTCAGCAGAGTCGGCACGATCTGCATTGTTTTATTCGAGCCTGTATGTAATGCGCTGCGGTTCCAGTCTTTCAGTTTATTTCCTTACCTTTTTTGTGTGATGAAAATATTTGCTGTGTGATTTATGTCAGGCTGTTGTGGAGACCATATGTTTTTTTTGGTGTTTTTTTGTTCATTTGTGCATGGTCATTTATAGGGAGCTTGCAGTGAGTGGTGTATCATCTGTTGTGCTATTGGTGTCACACAGCATTATTGATTTTTAGTACCAGTACATAAAAAGCATTACATTCCTGATTACATTCCGTAAAAGTTTCTCTGTGCTACACTAATAGAAATAAATTAATAATGAATAAAGGTCATTTTATCAAGCTTTGAGGTTACCTGCACACGGGAGGTTTTTCCTTTATCTAGACATTATCTAAACAGTGTCGTAGTGATGCAAGTCCTGTATCATATGCATATCATATCATCTTATACATAACAAATACATGGGGAGATTGGATGTGTGTGAATGCATATTTAACTTTTGTGTGTCTCTCTTTCTCTTGCCCTCTCTCTCTTTCAGGCTCACCGGCATTGCCCAGTAGCATGGCCAACTTTGGCAGTTCTCAGGATGAGGATGAGCTGGACGATGATGAGGAATGCGAGGAAGAAAAGCCACCAAGCGTGGCATCGACATCGTGCCAGTCTACACCCCGCAAAGGAAAGCTTCCTGGCAAACTGAACGGACAGGGTAAGTCTGTAGCAACAAGAATATGTGGAGCCTTTTATGGTTTTATGAGTAGATAATGTAATGCACCTTTTTATTTTTGGTACAAAAATGGTATCACTGTGGTAACAGTCCCCTGATCTCCACAATAATTTTACTTTACATTTCAAAAATCTGCATTAAAGGCTCATATTCAAAGTTATGTTTGTATTTGAAACTGACTTACTCCTGATACTGGTGATATTCTGATTGGCTACTTTTTGTTGTACATTACTTGAAAAGCAGTTCGGGCTGAGGGTGTGGGGCTAACCTGTTGTAGGATGAACAGGTGAATGTGTGTAAATGTGTTTTTTTTTCTGACCTCACAAGCACAATGAATTCAAAACAGGTTATTCAGATTTTCTACATGTGGGCTGCATGTACTGATGAGTAAAAGGTGTGTAATGAAACTAAAAATGTTTACTTGGACCACTGATCAATATTTGTTTTTAAAAAGAGATGAATCATTCTAATATAATTTTCATTAACCCTTCAAAATATTCATGGGATTTTATTCCAAGAAAGTGTCAA
The DNA here is from genome assembly GCA_034509495.1 of Acestrorhynchus altus. Classification (NCBI taxonomy): domain Eukaryota; kingdom Metazoa; phylum Chordata; class Actinopteri; order Characiformes; family Acestrorhynchidae; genus Acestrorhynchus; species Acestrorhynchus altus. The sequence continues at coordinate 19,076,374 of CM067505.1, forward strand.
TCAGTTGATTAGAACTTTAGAGGAATAAACCCTTCTTATGGGGCCTTGAATGAGGCCTATGTTCTTATAGTGATTACATTAATTAAAGTAATAATAAAAATACTGGCACATTTAAATTGGCTATGTTAAAGGACAAGGGGTGTGTGTGTGTGTGTGTGTGTGTTGCATGGAGACAGTGAAATTCATGTGGGAGTGACGCAAGGCTTCCATCTTTCCACTCCAATTATCACTTAGTGAGAAAGGCGGTAACAAGGTGTTTATGCATTCAGCTCAGAGTTGTGTGGACACACACACACACACACACACACACACACACACACACACACCACTCCACACTCCTACACCTGAGCACCTCACACATGCACTCAAGCAACCCTCCCCCCTTTTTCTCTCTCACTTTTTTACTCTTTCCCTGGAACACTCTTATTTAAATCTCTCTCTCTCTCTCTCTCTCTCTCTCTCTCTCTCTCTTTGAACGATTGAGGGGCGTGTGGTCTAGAGGTGTTTGTTAATGAAACTCTGTGTTAAAAACAAAACCGTGTGTCAGCGGTAATGAAACTTATGAGCTGACAGGTCTGTGTAATTGCACCGCTGTGTTATCAATGGCACATGCTTCACTTTGCATGTCGTGCTTAGTAACAATCAAAGCATAACACTGCCATACACACACACACACATCCATCCATCAGTGTATGTAGCTGTCACAGCAGTAGATAAGAGAGCTGGATCATTAGGTGATGCATGTCTTGACTTTCTGAATAAGGTTACTGCTTCTGTGCTCTAAGTGAACTTATAAAATGAGTTCTTTCTTCTGTGCTGCATTTTTGGTGGTGGCGGTACACCAAGCATGAGCTTTCAAACAGGTTGTTTTAAATGTGTGTGTGTGTGTGTGCGCGTGTGCGTGGGCCTCACTTCCCACTGTAACCAGGCCAAGGTTTAGAGTTCCCTCTCTAGACTTACACACAAGGTACTGCCAGTCAGGACCAAGCTATCAGGTGTGTGTATGTGTGTCTGTATGGATTTGTTTTCTACATTTTCTGGAAAAAAGGAAGGAAAACACTCTCCACTTCCCATACTCCCCCACATTTTTGGTGATACTACTACTACTACTACTAATAATAATAATAATAATAATAATAATAATAATAATAATAATAATTGTTGTAGTAGTATTTGTAGTATAGGTAGTTCCATACAATGGCCTTGTAGTAGCACTTGTTGTTGTTGGTGTTGTGTAGATACGTTTCTATAATGGTTCTGGCTACATAAGCAGATTGAGAAGCCTTCTGACTGTGCCTTTATTTTGTCCCAACAGCGCAGTTTTTTCAACAAACACTATTCCTGTACAGCATACCTATAAATCATACCATGAACCAAGAAGAAACATAAATGCCCTGAGCAATAGAAAAAAGAATGACCGAAGACAAAACTCAAAGGATGGAAGAAATTAAACTTCTATAGTTTTATATAGTTTAATAGAATAGTTTCATTTAGTGGTCGGCGCTGGAGAAAGAGCTGTAGGCTGTGCAGTGAGTGAGTAGAGTTCTTTACTGTGACAACAACCTTTATGTCACAACAAGCCACTAATTAATCAACAACACTTTGGTGGAAGGAAATGCTAACATTAATATATATTATATTATATTATTAACTTTAGAGTTTAATGTGTTTGTTTATTACTTTATTTTCCGACCTGCAGTACAACACTCATGGTCATGTGCCATCATTTCACACTCCTTCTCGTGGTTCAGTTGCTTTGATATATACAGTGGCATACAAACATTTGATTTTCATTTCTTCTTCACACACCATGCAATGTTTCAATGTTAAGAAAAGAAAAGAACACCTCTCCAACTGTTAATCATGTAGAACTCCAGTTACACTCATGAAGAACAGTCCAGCACAAATGGTCTGAAATTGCTTCGGGGGAAAAATGATTACCTTATCCTCAATTAGATGTGTGAATGTTTCTTTCCCCCATGAAGTTACTGTTTTGGAGCTGTTAGGTTTCGTTCTTCAGTTCAAAGGAACAGCATGGAATGTGACATGTATAATGGTCATGGCACACTTAATAAATCGTAAATTCAGCAATTTAATACAAATTGTGTTGTAAAACTGACAGAAATATACTACATTAAAATTTACGAGGATGTGTTGAGATAATATGTGGACTGGACTGTGAAAATAGAATGGACTCCATCTTTGCCTTCTCTGCCAAGTTCACCTCTTTTTCTCCCTTTCTTTCTCCTGAAGTGGAGTCAGAGGCAGCCCCCTGTATGTGCTGGCTCATGTCAAACTTGACACTTGAATATGGCAGGCAGAAGTGTGTGTGTGTGTGTGTGTTCGTACATGTGTGTGTGTGTGTGTGTGTGTGTGTGTGTGTGTGTGTGTGTGTGTGTGTGTGTTTGCTTCTGTCTCTGAGCATGAGAAACCACAGTGCTCAGCTTTCATACACTGTACCTCAGTAACCTAGTGGCATGTTTACGTTTCTAAATTAAACACATTTTATTGAGTTCAGGCTGCAGTAGCTGCTCTAGACGAGCATTAAACAAGAGTTCAGGTTCGAGCGCTTTCCCACACGGTCAAGCCTGAAGATATTAAAGCCCAGTCAAAAAATAAAGGCAGTCTGTCATAAATAAAGAGAGCAGGATGAATGTGTTAATTAGAGCCATTCAGAGGAGAGATTTAAGTACGAAAAGCATATAAAGCTTAGTGGTTATAGACCAGTTTGATGGAGTTAACCCCTTAAACTGTGAATTATAATACACTGACTACCGTATGGAATTTAATAACTATAAATGAGGCAGTAACTGCCATGAAACTGTTAGTTTTGAGATTGTGTTGAATGAATGAGTAATGAATCCACACAAATCCTCTATATTCATATATATGCTTTATTAATGTATTTATGTGGCATGATCTCCACCATTATGGCCAAACATTCTTACTTTAATAAAGTTTTATAAAGTATTGCTTTATAAAATGGATGTAGATGAATCATGATTAATTGCAAAAAATTGTGATTGAGCATATATTAATGCTGTTCATTTATGTAAAAATCATTTTCATATAATAGGCATATCTGAAATGTGTTCTACACGTACTACCCATTTTATCAGCTCCACCTACCACATACTAGTACTTTGTAGTTGTGTAATTATAAAGGCTGTAGTCTGTTTCTCTGCATTCATCAGCCCCATCCTATAATGGTCAGGACCCCCCAACACCACCACAGTGGGTGGTTTGTCACATTAGGGCTGGAAGGCAAGAAAAAACAACCTCAGATCAAGAGAAAGAAACCATTGGAAGATTTCTCACCAAAAGCACAGATACATTAGCAGAACAACTGGTCAGATAGAGTGGAATAATGAACAACTCTGGCTAATGTGAAAGAACAGATTTTGTGTTTGAAGGAACAGATAGAAAGGAGTCTGAACTGATGTCTCATTTGATATGGAACCGACTACTGAACTGTTTCAACTCAAAACGCACAAGATCAAGAGCATCACTTTAGGGCTTTGTCAAGCGTATTTCTGATTTACAGTCTGGGCAGCGTTGCAGTGTTCCTTATTTTGCCACCTTACCAGCAGTGCGAACACACGTTTCCTCTCAGAAGTCAATCACTTATAGGCATGTTTGGTGTCTGACGTTTGCTTTTTTTCAGTTTCTCACTGGAGCGGCAAGACTAATGCAGCTACATAATAGAAGCTTGTACTCCACTACTTGACATAATGTAAACTACTTGTCTAAACCGTCACCCACTCACCTCAAAACATGGCTGCTTGTTACGTAACCTCTAATGGATGTATTTGTGGTTTTTCCTGACACTGAGACCATGTTTACACTCTGCATCAACATGTTCCATGTCTGGATCATATGAGGGTATCTTTTGTGATTCAAAGATTTTCTTCAACTCGTCTGTCTTTCTGACAGTGTTCAACGGCCACACTAAGCTGATGAAGGAGAGAGAGAGCACACCCAGGCCAAAAAGCAGAGAGCCGGTGGTGAAGGATCGCTCGGAGAGGGCGGAGACTCGGAGAGAGCACAGCCAGTGTACCGCAGCCAGAAACCACACTGCCAACAGTCACAACCTCAGAGGAGCTGCAGAGGAACTACGCAAACAGGTCAGTTCATATCTCTGTCTTCTGATGATGCATTTTCATCACAAATAAGCAAATCGAAATCCTTGCCAACAGTTGGATGCTTTGGTGTGTCTAAAATGCAAGAAGAAAGCAGATTACAGCAGGCACGTTTTACATATGAAAATTTCAATGTGTCATGTTCTGCCACTGCCTACTACAATTTTCCTGCTAAGTACCTCCCCCTCAAAATGTCTTCCCAGGCAAAATTGCCGCCTTATTTATATAAATAAAAATATAACCATCAGGCGGCTTCTTTTTTTTTTTTTTTTGCTGTTTGCATAAAGTCACAAAAATCTCAGTTCACTGCCTATTCTGCTCTGCCATTATCCATTAAAACCAGATATCTTACAAAATAAAAGGAGGGGAGAGCTACACACTTTCTGCATCGTTTCATTGAAATTTGACAACACATATATAGACGTCTTCTGGGTTTAATCTGTAATGCTGACAAAGGTCAAATGGTGTTAAATCTGACCCTACATGTGTCCCTCTCTCATTAATGTGCTTTTAAATACATTTGAGCCTAAAACAATGTCAATTTATTGAACATAATACCTTTCTGTAAGGCAGAACAATACCCTTCATCACCACTGAACGTTTCTCCAGTATGCAACATTTTCACACCAAACCGCTCTGTGTCACTCTTGCTTACATCATTCAACTAGGCAGGAATTCCTATTTTAAAGCTGCTACAAGTTCTGGTATGTAGAATGAATATTGTCAGCTGTGAACTTTTAATATCAGTTGACACTGTAATGTAATTGTTTCCTGCGGACCCCCTGACCTTCACATTGTACTGTTTTTTTGTTGTTTTCCTGCCCCCAACCCACCTGATTCAACTAATCAGCTAAATCAGAGTTGGTGGATGTGCAGGGAATCCACTCAAATGTGGAGGGCAGGGGGTCTCCACTACCAGGGTGGAGAAACACTGATGTAATAAAATGAATTTATTATTAATAATAGTAGCATTAATAACTCCTAACTGAATATGTTTGTCTAAAACATTCACAATTAATACAGTCATGACAGTGGATTGAATTTGACTAGAGAGGTAGCATCCGTCTAGCTGGACCTCGACAGCACTCGTCAGTCTCACATTCTTACTAACTAAAAGAAGTGAGCGCTGGAGTTGGCTTCTTCCTTTCTCTCGCTCCCTGTGTAGCTCGTTGCAGTTATGAGTGGGGTTGTTGAACTGAGGGAGTAAAGCGGTTGACCCGGATTTATCCCCTTATTCGCTCTATCAGTTATTATATTGACCGGGAACTTATCCATGTGTGTACACACACACAGAGCCGCACCTTTATCACACTGTATCTGCTGTGCTTTAAACACCAAGAATAGAAATATATTATGCTTGCTTAAAGAAATGGTCAAAGTGCTGCGTGACCTGCGAGTGCTGTCTGGCCAGGAAATTGGATGTGTATTGTTAGTCGTGCTAAAATGAATGTTACCTCACTGTAAGTGGCACTGATTTATTTTAACGTTCGCTGACTCTTCCAGATCACACAAACAGCAGAGACACGATCAGCACTTCTTACTCAAACGGTGGCACATGAGAGTCGATATGTCCCTCAGCTCTTCTGCTTTTGGACAGGCTGAGCTTCAGTCCTAACCTTTAGAACCGTTGTCTATTTTTGGGGAATGGTTTTGTAGTTTGACATACTTTTATTCACCAACAAAATCTAGGATACTCAAATGTCTTCATCGGAGGTGTGAAAATGAAGAGAATTTGAACATTTGTACGAATTTGATCATGTTTTGATAAAGAAATGTACGTAGGTCTTGTGTATCATGTCTGTAGATTACTTTGATCCTGATCTATGAAGCCTAAAACAACGTTTAACTGCCCAGAATGGACCAAGCTCAGGTTCTAAGAGAATAAAAATGCATGTAACTGACTGCGAAGTGCAAATTTTACTCACCCTGGAGTGAAAGGGTTAAATATGTGTTTGTGTTCATCCTATGAGTTGCAGATGTTCTCTGTTAAATCTACATGCCATCCTGCAGCTGGTCTACAGCAACACATGATGTCATCTAGGCTCCCTCTCTCTCTCTCTCTCTCTCTCTCTCACACACACACACACACACACACACACACACACACACACACACACACACACACACACACACACACGTGCTGCTAAAGCACCTCCTTGTCAGTGTCACTCTTTCACTGTCTGTCTGTCTTTATTCTCTTCATGTCATTCAGATCATGGATGCTCTGTATCCTCATTTAAAGTTTTTAAATTAGTAAAAACTCAGTTCTGTCTGTCTCTCTGTCTGTCTGTCTCTCTCTGCTGCAAAGGTGCTTTGCTCTACTGGGCACAGACTGGTGACAGGCACATCTGCTGGAGGCTTCTGCCTCTCTTTCTCACTCTTGCGCTCCCTCTCTCCCTCACTCACTTGCTCCACCTTCTCAGGCAGACTAAACATTCACAGGCAAAGTGGTTTTGCACTCACGTGCGCAAAGCCTCAGGAGATTCCCAGTAATGGAGTCATTCAGCCCCCTAGTGACTGAAATGGTGACTGCACATGCAACATTCACATGACTGCTGACAGAGCGAGAGAGCGGGTGTCTTTTCTGCTGAGTAGGATTGGCTTTTGCAAGCACATATACTACACTTAAGTTTTAGTTCCTGTGCACTGAATGTATAGTATCTATATATAATGATGATTTTTTTTTAATGCTTAATGATTAATAAAAAAAAAATAGCATCAGACTTTTTTCCCCAGGGCTGTTTTACTGCATGTTGTGCTGTAAATGTTATAGTCATCTGTAAAACGAATCCAGGAAGCTTTAACTCTAATTTCTACGTTTTGTGTTACAACTTCCAAAGCATTTTTACAAAACTTACAAAACAACTTTTAGTCTTTAGTCTTTTTTTTTTTTTTACACCATTAGACAACATCAGCGCTCACTGACATTGATTTGAACTTTTGATGATTAAAGGACCGATACATCTGAGTCAGAATATTTTTGGGTTAAACATCACTTACAAAGAGCAAAGGCCTTTGGTCCCGATGGTAACATTTGAATAGTATTATAAGTAGGCAGTGTGTAAGGGTGGTGCTGCTGCAGAGCTACAGCAGAGTCACCTTACGCCTGCCATGCTACCTGCAAAGAGCATCCATCATACCCACCCTGAGGCTACAACACTGTCTGCATTCTCTCTCTCTCTCTCTCTCTCTCTCTCTCTCTCTCGCTCTCTCACTCTCTCCCCCCACTTCCTCTCTCTCTCTACCTCCCTCCTTTTTTCCTTTGGCTGACATGGAAGGGAAACGACCGATGAAGGAGATCACGTTTCACTCCCCCTTATCTTTTAATAGCCTCTCTTTGTGTTTGGGCCCACCTGATAGGAATACAATACAGCATCCTGCTCCAGAGGCCCGCGCCAGTCTGTCCTCTGGCTCAGACCACTGATGGATCACTGCAGTCTGGGCACACTTCACTTAACACTGCCTCTAAAGTGGACCAAATACACACATAATGTGTTGTTTGTCAGTCGTCTTCTCAATGTTGGCTTTTGTTGTTACTGGTATTACAGTACAAATGAGGAAATGGTGCAATCAGGAGAAGTGGTGTGTTAGAGTGAGTTTATCATCATCAAGCAAAGCACCAGCAAAAAGCCATAAGATAGAATTCACCAACGTTAAAAAAAAAAGATTGTGCCAAGTAATGGAGTTTAACAGTAGGCTATGGTTGCCAAGCAACGTGAGTCAGAAGAGATGTTATTGATCTGAGTGAGTGTTCTGTGGATGAGTGTAGATATATTTAGAACTTTTTTGGGTCAAAGTGAAACAAATCTTTATCTCAAAACATAATGCTGTAATAGTATGTAGTCATTGAACCACAGTGTATGATACAATAAGTGATTTTCTGGATTTTTTTTATTCTGCCTCTCTCAGTTGAAGTCTACCTATGATAAAAAATTACCAACCTCTCCATTTTTTATAGGTGGGAAAACTTCTGCAGTGTATCAAATACTTTTCCCCACTTTAACTTAGTTTGAAGAACCAAACACCATTGAAAACCAGAGATCAGCAGGCTTTGTTGCACTCTCCAACTTTCAACTGTAAAGCTCTTTTTGGTCTGTCTGAGAGCGGGGCAGCCCAGTCTTAATTCCCACAACCAATAAGGGTCTGGTGTAACCCAAACCTTCCTGTAGTGCTTTGAAACCAGCGGGGGGCCTCAGGTCTGCAGCCTGTTATTTGGAGCTTTAAAGTGAAATTAAAGAGCTTTAGGAAACCATTCCGTATAAAAGCTGATTTTTATGTACAGGAATGGGATTTGTAGCCATAAACAATATTCTGGAGTGATTTTTAAACAAGCAGTATTTGGCAGTCTGGCCTGTGGAATTGCCGTTCATCTAAGAACATGTTTTTGCTATTGCCAAAGTCTATTACTTCTTGTTTGATTTATTGAATATACCATATATTCCAATATCTAGCATTGCATAATTGAAGGATTGAAAAGCTTCATTGTATATTTAATTTTCTCTTTTTCCATTTCCAGGTTTCCAAAATGAACGGCCTTTCACGGCTGCCTCACGCTGGCACGAACACAACCTCTGCCAAAAAGCCGAAGGACTACCGGCTGCCGTCCAGAACTGTGAAGTACACAGCCACCGTGACCAAGGGCCACGTCACTTACACCAAAGCAAAAGGAGAACTGGTGAAGAAAGCCAAACTCAACCACAGTAGGCACTCTACTGCTTCTGCTGTTGGTGGCACCCATAAAGCAAACAGCACCAATCAGCACCAACCAGCCAGCAACGGCCATGGCCCCCAGCCCCCCCACTCAGGAAAAGCCCAAAGTAGCAATGCAAAAACCCGCAGACAGGTGCTATTATCCAACGGGGTGCACAGCGAGGCCAGCATTCGCTTCAACTGCCGGCTAAATGGGCGCCACAGCATCAAGGAGGAGGAGGAGCAAGGGCCGCAATGGAGACGCAACCTGCGTAACTCTAAGCGCAGGATGGACACAGGAACGGTTATGGAGACGGAGATCGCAGAGGCTAAGTCCAGAGAGCCAGTCTCTGAGGCTAAGAAAGCTAAGCTGCAGCCTAGTCCTCTGGTAGAAACACGCAGTAAAAAAGCTCTGAGCCAGGACAAAGCCTCCAGTGCCCTCGCTAACGGACACAGCATCACAGAGATGGCTGCTTCCCCCACTCAAAAAACGGGTCCTTCTGCCCCCCCTCCTGCTTCTCCAGCAGCCCCTGGCTCACCTGCTGCCCACCAGAGCCCGGCCAATCCAGAACCAGCCCGGCAGCGGCCCAAACGAGCCTCTGCTGGCAAACTAATGTTCATCAGACAAGCACAGCAGAGGGCCCAGACCAGCGCGGCCTTTAGCCGCTACACTAACACTACCTCAAACAGCAAGCCCTCCAAATCAGCAGAGCCCCAGACCACATGTCAGTCCCTACGGGTGGACAAGGAGAAAGAAAAGGAGAGGGAAAAGGAGAGAGAAAAAGAGAGGGAGAGAACTAAGGCAGGATTTGCGGCCCTGCCTGACGTTCCAGTCTTCAGGCCCAATGCCCGGGAGTTTCAAGACGCCCTGGTGTACTTAGACTCTGTGCGAGAGAGGGTGGAAGCCTGTGGCCTCTGCAGGGTGCTGCCACCTCCAGACTGGCGGCCTGAGTGCAAGCTGAACGATGAGATGCGCTTCGTCACCCAGGTGCAGCGCATCCACAAACTCGGCCGCCGATGGGGGCAGAATGTACAGAAACTTGCCTGCATCAAGAAGCACCTCAAATCTCAGGGCATCACCATGGAGGATCCCCCAGTCATTGGTGAGGCAGTTTATTTAACTCTTATTTAACTCTTGAGTTTAGCCAAACAAAACAATCGATGAGCAAATAAAGAAATGGAATTAAACTAGAGGGACTTGAATCTGACAGACCTTCCAACAGATCGCACACTACAGTAAGCATAGGAAGCATATCATTGATTACACTGTTACATTAGGTTTTAAATGATCGTAGAGAAGGGAGTGGGAACTAAAGCCATAATAATTAGTTAGTATGTTAATGGATTATAGCAGTAACTTTGTGCTTTGTTCAGCATCGTGCAAGCCACTGCACTGTCCTACATCACAGAGAAGAATTACAGAGCTGTTGACCCAGCCCCTTTGTGTCAGCTACATGCATTACCAGTAGCATTGGCATCTAAGTGAATTAGATTACCTCCAAATGAAGTTAGAACTGTGGTTGCAGAGCACAAATAGGGGTTAATCACGTCTGCAACATTGCAAATGACATAAGAGTTTATTCCACTATGCTCCATTAATGATATGCTGCTTGAGTAACCTCACGGGCAAATTGTGTGACTTCTCCAAACCCAGTGAAAGCACATGTTAAGATATAAGCCCGCTGTCAGCCCAGGTTAAGAAACAGTAGCTCACCTAAATTGCCTGTCTCTGCAGATTTGCCAGAGGCACAGCTGAGCGTTTATGGCCTTCGCAAGCAGCCCCTGGCTTTTGGTTTCCATTCGCACTCTCTGTTCAGTGTGAAGGTCCAGGTTATGTGGTTGGAATAAATGTTTACTGAGGTGCTAAGAATGCCGCCAGACATTGACCTGCATTCACACTCCCCTTCACATTTTTTTCCCTTCAAAATCACCTTCTTTTTCCTGTCGATTATCAAGAGACAAATAAAGATGACATGATCCCTTTTCCCCTCATATTTTCCAAAATAATAAACTGTGAAAATGATTGAATTTCAGTTCTGTTGCCATCAATATCCACTTGTGCACTTTAAATGTGTTGCTCAAGCCCTGGCTTTGTATTGATTGGCTCGTGAACAAGAAAACACACATAAATCTTATTTTCTTCTCTCACTATCTTTCTCTCCCTCTTGTTTTCTCCCTACAGGCGGCTGTGAAGTGGATTTAGCACGGTTCTCAGAGCTGGTCAGTGATATGGGCGGCATGCAGCAGGTAATGGACCTGAAAAAGTGGAGCCGGCTGGCCGACCTGCTCCGGATCCCCAGGTCGGCGCAGGACCGATTGGCCAAGCTGCAGGAGGCATACCTGCAGTATCTGCTCAGCTACGACCAGCTGAGCTGCGACGAGCAGCGGCAGCTGGAGCAGGAGGTTCTCAAGGAGAAGGAGATGCTGGAGCGCCGCCGGGGGCCCCTGGAGGGCCACTCGGAGAACGTCCAGCGTACCCTGGCACTGCCCCGCTATGAGCCCAAAAACGGCCTGACTGGACTAGCCCACCGAAACGGCTTCCACAGTGTGGAGCCGGACCCCCCACGGCAGGCCGGCCGCCGCAGACTTTTCACTCAGGAAAAGAAAGGGGACAAACCAGACCCCCACCACGAAGACAAGAATGAGGAGGAGGAAGAGGAGGATAAAGGGGTTCTTGGTGACCAGCACAAGTGTATATACAAGGTGAGAGGTCTTTGCCACCCCCGCAAGCGACGTGCCTGGTTCTGTGGGGGTGCAAATGCATGCAGCCGGAAATGTTAAACATTTTCATTGGTGGATGGAGAGATGGCAAACGTCATGCAAATTTATGTCCAGTCAATGACACTGAATATCTGAAATTCATTAAAGAAATGGTCATGTCATCCAGTGTCAATAAGTCACGGTGTTATCCACAGAGAACAGTCAAGCTTCTTTTCTGGTCACAATCGTTTCCCGGAAGTCCCTGCTGTCAGAGGTCAGGGTTGAAATATGAACTGGATGACTTGTGGGTGGTTATATTATAGGCTGTAACAACCTTGAATACAGCAGACATTTGCATTCTTGGTAAGGAGAGGAAAAGCCCTTTCTCGTTTTGGAGAAATATGCTAATGTTAAATAATATACATGAGATCATAAATTACTTAAACCATGAAATTGTTTATGCAAATGAAGCCGTTTTTTCCCCCGTGATTTCGAATCTGCTGTTGAAAGGTTAGCTTGGCTTTCAGTTACAGGTTTATAAGCTTCTCTTTATGCAAAACTACTCTGACTGTACCCTCAGTTTAAATCTTTGCAGACTAGTGCAGTAATATGACTATAAAGATACATGGATATATAGCGTGTCTCTGCTAGACTAAAGGAAGTGCTGTTTCTTACAACACCTCAAATATTTGATAAACCACTGCAAACAGAGTGTACTACACTGGGGTTGGTGTCATCTGTGATTAGCATACTGAATGGATGACTGAGAAAATGATGTAACCTTGCAGGTAGATTTACTGACACTGATATATGTAAATAGATGCATCTACTGAAGTAAGCTACTCTCTGTATTTTAAGCAGAAGTTATAATAATGAATCATCTTCATCAGCAGGTAAGATATGTAAGCTCTAAGTATGTAGGTTATAATAATATTGGATAAGCATAGAATAGAGTTCTTCATGGCATGGACTCCAGATGATGTTGAAAACATCCTCCTGTTCTACCACATCCCAAGGGTGTTTTATTGGATTCATATCCAGTGACCAGAAAGGCCACTGAAGAACACTGAACTTGAACCCAAAGCATGCTGAGAAACCCTTTCCCCGCACAATTACACCCCCTCCACAAGAATGAACTGTTGGCAGGTTGGCTCTGTGGATTACCATACCCTTTTTTAACTCAAACCACTCTGGCCAGTGTCTGTTTACCTCTCTCATTAACAAAAACATCCACAGAACATCTACTCACTATATTGTTTTTTTTGGTGTGCACCATTCTGAGTAGGCTTTGAGGTAGTTGTGCTAAAAATCCCTGGAGATCAGCAGTTCTTGAAAAACTCAAACCTGTCTATAAATCATACCACACTTAAGTCATTTTTCCACCCATTCCTTAGGCTCCATATTGGCATAATGTTATGCCCTGCTGCTACTTGAATAGGTGCTTTTTATAATTGCAAATATAAGTAATAAATGATAAGGTGCACAATCAGGGTGTATGTTAAGCCTGCTGTCCGAAAGGGCTGGCAGTAGATATATAATATAACTCTACTAGTGTTTGCATTTTCCAGTATATCTATATTTGGTCTGGAACCACACCTGACCAGTGAGCTTCCATTTAGCATTGAGTGTATTTAGTGGCCTATGTACATTGTCTGTGATAAGCCCTTGTCAGGTAGCGCAAGTGTGTTAACTGTCTGAAAAAGCAGTTGATTCACTTCCCCAATCCACTGTGTTTACTCGAGTCAGCCAAGACGATGCTTGTTCCATTTCCTCAGGTAATAAAGCGCTTAGCCACCATAGGAAGGACTCACTGCTGAGCTGCCAAACCATGTGCCAGAAAAGAGGCTGATGACTGTGTTCACACACACACACACACACACACACACACACACACACACACACACACACACACACACACAAAATGGAACAGCAGGCTGAAGGAAAAGGACTTACTATGACAACCTCGTCATACATCTGTGGTGGCTTTTCCAGTTGACAGGGTTTGCTGTTTGAGGCGTTTGTGGTTGATGGAAGTGTTACTGAATTCCCACAGATCAAACTTGGGATATAAGCAGTTACATGCAGTACACAGTGTGTAGACGCCCCAGCAACACTGCAGACCCTGAGACATGTGTACTTGCGCACACACACACACACACATCCATCCTTACTACTCAGATAATATCTGGCAACTGGTGGTCCCATAGTGGTGACAAAATAGTGCTCCAATGTCAAGGTATGATTTTATGTTTAACTAATACACTAACGTCTCTACACAGCAAACACTCCCTATTTTTTTTATTAACTGCTGGTTATTGTCCCGGCAGATAAGCGAGTAAACCTTTCTTTTATAGTTCCCCAAGTTCTAGGTATTTACCAAGTAAGTCTGAGGTACAAACTTGTTAATCATTCTGCTTAGCAAGATGGTAAGTGGTAATTCTAAATGAAATGCACTGAAATGTCTCACAGGATCTGGGTATGAATTTTCTTTTAACATGTCATTTTATTGTGAAATTGTGTGCAGGTTTGTAATTACTACCATCATTCTCTGAATGCTTTTCCATTTCTTAGGTATTTTCCCCTGTTCCTTTAACACTGAATACCTAGAGCCTGACCTGCATTTCAGTGTAATTAAATATAATAACCTTACCCAACTTCATAGCACACACTTGGCTGGTCAATACCTAGAACCTGTGAGACATTTCAGTGTAATCAATTTACACTTGTCTTGTAAAACAACTGCAGAGCTGTGTATGTCAAATTTTTAGGCACAGTTCAGATTTATCAACATACAGTGCATCCAAAATCCTTAATCTGAAATGGATTACATGAATTTTTCCCCTCAAAATTCTATGCATAATATCTCATGATTGCAAAGTGAGGAAATGAAATGAAACGAGTTTGAAATCTTTGCAAATTTATTAAAAATACGACACAAAATATAACACATACGCAAGTATTCACAGCCTCTGATCAATACCTTGTTGAAGCAACTTTGGCAGCAATTATAGCCTCAAGTCTTTTTGAGTGTAGCTAGCTTTGTATACCTGTCTTTGGGAAGTTTCTCCCATTCTTCTTTGCAGAACCTCTCAAGCACCATCAGATTGGATGGGGGAGCGTTGGTGCACAGCCATTAGATATCTCCAGAGAGGGAGAGAGAGAGAAGGTAAAAGGGTATGAAATGAGAGACAGAGAATGAGAGAGAAAGAAAGAACAGTGGTTTGTGTGTGTGTCTGTGGGATGTTTCCCAGGCCCTCTGCAGCCCTGTTGAAGGTAAAGTTACTGTGTGTCAGTCAGTCGGGCTGTTTTGGCTATATTGGGTCTGCAAACTGTGCTGAGCCTAAATGTAGGTCAGTGCTGAGCTGTCTTACTCATAATAGAGGTTCCCCTCAAATTCTCTGTCTCTCTTTCTCGATAGTGTTGTGTGTTTTGACCCTGCACCCTCGTCTCAAATAGCTAATGGTGTTTCAGATTTTTTTTTGTTGTTTTTGTTTTTACAAAAGCAACATGAACTCAAGGAAAAGTTCAAAAGTGGAGTGACATTACTGATGAACTCAGACTCTATATATTTGGCAAGCTGGATTACAACTTTTATCCAGCCTGGTTTTGACACTTCTGTCTCTTACTCTTTTGTCCTTGCTTACTCTCCATCACTGTTTTTTCTCATTTAATTCATTTTATGAATTTCATGGCTATGATTGATATAACAGTTGTAACATTTACAGTATGAACTACAGAGTTTCCTACATACATACAGCTCAACACACCCTTATGGCACTGTTGCTTTTAAAGTCCACCTTAAAAGAGCTCTCCAAACAATACCTGCTTTTCATCTTTAACTCCCTTCTTTTCCCCACAGTTTTAATATAATCCATACTGTGTGTGTGCGCTTCCATACTGAGTGATTTTCAGCAGCGTTAGAAGGGAAAGAGGGGGTTGCGGGCAGCTTTTCAGCAGGTTTTTAAATCTAGTCCCAGTGCAGGCAGATTTATAGACCCCTTCAAAAGGTCCTTCTGTGTTCTGAGGGCGTCTCTAGGAGGGTTCACATTGAGGGTAAACACGCGCAAGCACACACATGCATACACCCTCTCGTGCACTCTTCGTATATGGAAACATACACAGTTCAGAGGGGACATGCTGGTTCCATCTGCATTTTTCATTCATTTTCCACTGCGTTATCTCTGCACATTCTGTCCCGGTGGACATTTCAGCACGCTCCGTGTGCTCCCGCAGCCTGACACTATTAAAAACATTCATTGAAGGCATATGCAAACATTTGCATGGTGACAGATGATACTACAGGGTTTTTTTGGACTCCTTCCATAGGAATTAAAGACATGTTAATCTAATGTTTTCCTAATTCTTTGAAGTTTTAATAACTGTTGCTATGTTGGTTATGGTCAATGTTTAGGATGATGTGTTTATTTTCTATCTGTGTGTATGTTTTGTTTCCAGGGCAGATCAGTGTCTTTGACCATCTTCTATAGAATAGCAAGGAATACCATGATGATGTGCTTTAACAAAGAGCCAGGAGCATCTGAAGTTGAGGTAAAAAGACATGAACACAAGTTACACCACTAACCTTTGATTAGACACTAGCCTGCATGTCAATGGAAAGCTGTAACAGAAATGACTCCCTGTTCCCTCATTAGTATTTTGCTATATAGGCATAGGCTAATTAGTTCGCTGAGCAGCGGGAGAAACACTGTTGAATTTGGAGACATTCTCTTCTGCAACACACGTCATCACCAGTGACATAAATAAACATTTGAGTGTGTCTGAGCTGTATTTTAAGCTCTGTACACACACACACACACACACACACACACACACACACACACACACACACACACACACACACACACACACACCAACTGAATTCTGAGTTAAAGTTAGTGAAAGCTTGGTGGTGTTCATGAAATAATCCTTAATGTTGCTTACAAACACAGGCCTCCCATTAATAACGTTACAAGGGAAAACGCCTGTACCTACGAGCGTTACGAATGTGTCCTGTGACTTGTAACAATCACTGGATTAGCTAGCTATATGAGCAAATGTTGTCAGGTCCATTCCAGTGTGTTGCTTAGTAACGAGACTCATTGTATTCTGGTCCACATTCAGCTCATGTAGTGAGCTATGATGTTTGCTATCGATTACCAGTGAATTATGAAGATAACAGTGCCCTCAAAATCATGTTTGAACTCGATTTTTATGATTTGGACATGACTGGCATAGTCCGACTGGCATTTATTAGTGCTTTAAAACATAGATTGGGATCAATTTTAGTCACATTTATTTAATTGGGAATTCAGACTAGTCTGTGGCATTTATTTACTTTAAACTAAAACACGTTTTGCACAAAGCGCATTTTACAGAAGAAACAAGAGTGCACTTCCTCCAGAACCTGCACACTTACTTTAATTTTGCCCATTTGTGTTAACTGTGTTAAGCAAGTATATTAAATATGTACTTTATTACAGAAAAATTGTCAAGGTGACTGCTGTACAGACAAAGATTAAATAGAAAAATGCTGAATTACATAATGTTGTTATGGCAATCAGCTAGCAGCATAACAAAAACCAACTAGCAACACCATAGCAACCACTATAATAACCACTCAGCAACCACTTAGAAACATCATAGCAACTACATGGGTTCCATAGTAATCATTTAACAACCACCAAGCCGTGCTATAGTACGCATTTAGATACCACTTGACAACACTATTCCAAACACATGGGCACCATGGCAACCATCTAGCTTCATTATAGTAATCACATAGCAACACCATTGCAACCACGTAGCAACTCCATAGCAAGTTCCAAGCAAAATGGTTTCACTGTAGTAGCCACCTAGCACTTAAGCTAGTCAACCATTCTGCATTTTCATCAAGAACTGATTTTTTCTTGTTATTTGTTGACGTCTTGTCATTGTTTAAATCTTATCCTTGTAGTTATCTATATCTCCATCTGTTTTACATTTGTATTCCAGTTTCATTTATGTACTAGACCTACATTTCCCACCTGGAATTAATAGTGTTATCTGTTACTGTACATCATTTCCCTCTCACCCTCTCCCCTACCCTATCCTCCCTCTTCTTTCCTGTTGCCCTCCTTCCAACCCCACTCATCTGCTCACAGCAAGAGTACTGGCGAATAGTGGAACAGAGGGACTGCCATGTAGCAGTGCATTATGGGAAGGTGGACACGAGCACACATGGAAGTGGCTTTCCCGTCGGCAAATCTGAGCCCTTCTCAAAGTACGAGTTCCTGCTTTTTATCATGTGATCTTGAACTTTTTCCTCTGTTCCTTACTTGGGAATTAAGGTTAATTTGGTCCACTATGAACTTTGGATTTGCTTGAGCTAAGGTACACACATTTATACATTTATGACACACACAAGTACACACACACACACACACACACACACACACACACACACACACACACACACACACACACACACACACACAGAGCTTGTTTAATCTCCATAGAAATGCAACAGAGACAAGAGACACAGACTAGAGGGGTCTAAATCTAGAGTAATGGAACTCCGTTCTGTACCTTTGGAACTGATGGAGTAAATCATCCAACAACAATACCTGACCTCACCTCATCTCACTCTCATTGCTGAATGCAATCAGATTCTCACAGCAATGTTCCAACATTCAGTATAAAAGTAAAGAGTGGGGTTGAAGCTGCTACTACAACACGGAGGGCAAGTTGCCTTTTCAAATACGCTGTTTGAGGACACCTACACTGGCAGTATTAATATCTGTTGTGCTTGAGTCTGGCAAGCAACAGACAAAACAACTCTCACTCTTCCTTTCACTTTCTTTCACTTAGACATGGATGGAACCTCAATGTCCTCCCCCATAACTCTGGATCCATTCTGCGCCATCTTGGTGCTGTTCCTGGTGAGTCTTCAGCCGCTGCAGAATGTGAAGACATGAACATGACAAACTGTTTTTAGTTCTTACTCTTACTTTATTTTTCAATCTTTTTCCTTGCTGCAGGGGTGACCATTCCCTGGCTGAACATTGGCATGGTCTTTTCTACCTCATGCTGGTCACGAGACCAAAACCGCCTTCCATACATTGATTACTTACACACTGGTGCTGATTGCATTTGGTGAGTGACGGACTGAAATTTTTGCTCCAAACTTAACGAAATTTTGAAAGATATGATTAAAATATATTTGCATCTGAACTTGATTAAAGTGCATATTATTAAAGGATGTATTGTAAAAACTCCCATTTCACCATTTGTTTAAATAGTGTGAATTTTAATTGTTAAAGAAAAATGCACTGAAAGCATGAATGTGCCTGAACAGTTTACACACTTGTGAAATATAGAGGATAAAAACAATACACCAAGCATGTTTGTAAGATTCAGTTTGGAAAATACAGATCTTATTTTGACTGCAAATGAGTTTACACTTCATTATAAACCTTATCATGATGGATAATAACTGCTTTTAACATTTAAAATAATGATGAATATGCTTATGTGTATGAATGTATGTATGTTTTACATCTCAGTATATACTTACACTGTAGTGTTGATTTACTGTTTAGATCTGATGGAGATGGGCATACACTCCTGTCCACAACCTCATTCATTACTTTAAACCTATTGTTGAAATGGCTTTATTGAATTATGGTATGAATTCAGTAGTACAGCTATATTTGTGGCCTGTGGGTCTCTAGAGGGAGCAGCACTCCACGAAAGCAGAAAAGTGGAGGAGAGGATCACAGCATGTGTGCTGCCTCTGAGAGAGAGAGGCGTGTGTGTGCACGTGAGACTGACTCATCAAAAAAAAAAAACACAAAAAAAAAAACACAGCCTGTTGCTATGGCAACGCACAGCTGGCACAGAGGAGACAGCAGAGTGCTTTTTCCTCGTTTTCCTTTTGTCAGACACACACACACACACACACACACACACGTACACACTGAGCTGACAGAGTGTTTCCCACTGTGCTGTGCAGGTATTCTGTTCCTGCTGAGGAGAAGACTAAGCTTGATAATGTTGTGCACACACTGCTGCAAGCCAATGGCACTCCAGGACTCGAGATGCTGGAGAAGAACATAATGGTGAGGGATTACACACACACTCTAATTAGAGATGCAGCAACTCCATTTATTCCCTTGGCTGTGTTCCCTCGGGCTCATCGGGAGTTTATATAAAGCATATCCTTAAACACCTACACTACTTTGGAGTGTGTTCTGAAACTCTCCTTTCATGGAGCATGCAGTGCTCTAAAATGTGTATATTGATGTCATTTCTGATGAAAACAAACAGAAAACAAATTGCCCACCAGCATTATTAACATGAGTCTCTATGTATCCCAATCTATAGACATAAATACATCAGAAGTAAATTGGATGAAGGACAAATTAGTAAACTACATAACTGGATCATGTTTGGCCAGATTAATTTGATAAGTTTAGTATAGGTGTCTGATGATTATCTAGAATATCATTGCATTATTTGTTTATCAGTCATTCAGTAATTCTTAAAGCACACAATACACACATGCATGGTGCCATATTATATCTTGAGTGGCAAATCAAATAAGGTAGAAAATGCTACGGGCAGGCTCATAAGATTACAGGAAAGGACGAGCTAGTTCAAATACATAATCACAAATTCTCACTCACTCACAAACAACTACTATATATCATTCTTGTGCTTTCATCATTTCTTTTGTTGCCACTCCAATAACGCAAGCACCATCTGAAATACAGAACCTTTAAACAATCGTCTCATTTCTCTCTCTGTCTTTTTCAGATTTCTCCAGAGGTGCTTAGTCGAGAGGGTATTAAAGTGCATCGTACCGTGCAGCAGAGTGGCCAGTTTGTGGTGGTTTTCCCTGGGACATTTGTGTCCAAAGTGTGTTGTGGTTACAGTGTGTCTGAGACGGTGCACTTTGCCACCCCACAGTGGATGAACGTGGGCTACGAGGCTGCTAAGGTGAGCCTGGAACATCTGCTCTCTGCTTCCACCTTCTGGATTAAGAATGCAGTTCTCCGTTTTGTTTTATTAATGACTTGAACTGTAGGTCTGTTCATTTGCAGATACAATCTATTGTTTAGTTATTGCCAAACAAAATGGATTCACATATGGACCTACAGGTTAAAGGTATTGAACTAAGAGGAGTTGACAGAACTAGTATAGGGGGGGGGTATTGTTTTATAGTATTGTTGGATTAGGAGAGGTGAGAATAAGCATATGGACAGTGAGATAGGTACACACACACTCCTTGCTCTTTTTTTTTATTACACCTGTAATAACTAGTGATGAACAGACAAAAGACATATTTACACACATGGCACGGGACTGCCGACATTTCTAACCATGAGAAGTACTGATTTCAGCTGTGAATCTGCTGCTCTTATACAAATGAGCATTGTTGGTTTCAGAGGTTATGAAAGTTTTCATATTTCTATATTTGCTTTTCCTTCTCAAACTGTTTTGTTTATTCAGACCATTCTCACCCTGCTTGCTCTGTTTGTATTCCTGGGACAGGATCTGAAATGCAGACGCATAGCCAAACCCTTCTCCATGGAGAAGCTGCTCTACCAGATCGCCACAGCTGAGTCTAAACGAGAGAATGCACTTCTGCTGAGTACAATCTCCTCTCTGCTCAAAGATCTCAGGTTAGTGCAGCTTGCACACATACACCCATAAGGAGAACCAGATGTAAAGCAGATGTTGCCTTGCAGAAATTAGATTTATGTGTTACACTTTAGTTGGATGGTCCATTTTAGATATTTGATAGTAGGATAGTAGGTGTTTGACATACTTTCAATGAAAAATCTAGTAATTTAGCTTTTCTCTTTAACCTCAGTCCAGAATCTGAACTTTAGCCTGACACTGGTCCTCAGCACCATACATACACAGCTGTGTATTAATCGAAACAGTTTAAAATCAATGAAAACCACATACCCACTGTTTTTGGGGTGTATGGTCAGGGTGGACCATGTCAGTGGTCATGTACTTAACAATACTATAAAACATTTTAATTGGTCTGGCATCCTTTCAGAGTGTCAGCTATGATTGGGAGGTTTAGTGTTGTTCACAGTAAACTGAGTTGATTTTGATGCCGCCCTACAGGAACATAGAGATGAGGCAGCGGCAGGAACTCTATGAGGCCGGCCTGCTCTCGTCTGCGCGATACGGCACTCACGACAATAATCAGGCCACAGGAGAAGGCAGGAAGAAACCTCGCAAGTGGCTGGCGCTGGAGTCGTCCGAGAGACGTTGCCAAACATGCCAGCACCTCTGCTACCTGTCAATGGTGAGGCTTTGATTCACTTATGTTAAGCTAGTTAGGTTAGCTGTCAAACCTGTAGTTTGACCATAATTTATTAATCTGTGCCCAATTTCCCCAAATCACCTTAGTTTTAGGTCATCGTAACTAGTAGAGAGTGATCAGAGTGATGCTTGCCTGAACTTTTCATAATTATCTTTGTGCTGATGTGCTTTTGAAAATCCCAGCCCTGAACTGCAAGTAATAAAATAATGTGCAAGTTCTGCAGTTATTAAAGGGAGGACGTTTGAACCCACACACATAAATTAATTGGATAATAGAACAGGTTTGTCTGTCTGTGTCTGTTTCAGAACTTAATTGTGTCCCTACTGAGCAATTAGCATTTTTTAAGAGAGTACAACTTGTTGTTGCTGTCATAAAAATCCCATATTTTCTGAACATCCTTTGAAGGACAGCTGCTCTCTACATTCTGTGAATATTTCACGATGAATGGACCTATAGAAATAGTCCAAATTTACGGGATGTCCTGACAGTATGAGATTGTGTTCTTCAGGTGGTGCAGGAGAACGAGAATGTGGTGTTCTGTCTGGAATGTGCACTACACTATGTGGAGAAACAGAAATCCTGCCGTGGACTGAAGATGATGTACCGCTATGATGAGGTAAAAACCGCCAGCTCTGTATGACAGCAGCTTTCTGAGCAGAGTTAAACTGAACCTGTGAGGGGCGCTGTTGAGATGAGTTTGCTGGCAGTGATCTGTAAAGCTGCACGGATGG
This sequence comes from Acestrorhynchus altus, assembly GCA_034509495.1. NCBI lineage: Eukaryota > Metazoa > Chordata > Actinopteri > Characiformes > Acestrorhynchidae > Acestrorhynchus > Acestrorhynchus altus. Next base: position 19,098,954 of record CM067505.1, read on the forward strand.
CCAGCTACAGGTCTGCAGGGTCATGGCTCTGCACAGTGTGGTATAAAACTTTTTTTGTTTGTCTGGATCCATCAGCACCTAATACCAGTCATGTTCAGTGGAGCAGAATGCATGACTGTGGGAAGTTACCGAGTTAGCTTAAGAAATATTGACAATAAAATGAATAGTTTATGAAAACGGTTCTAATAAATAATTGTTCTTATGACCATGGCTTGTGTATACAGATTCAGTTCTGCTTTTAGAAGAGCGGTGTGTGTGTACAGTATGTGTGAGTGTAAAATATTCAAATATGCATTTATCCATATAAGGTATATTGTGTAGCGTAGTGGACTAAAAGAAAAGACCATACCCAGACCACATTTTCAGATGATGATTGGACTTTTCAAACACATTTGGGGGTGGCCTGAGACGGCTCGACCACAGTATAGCACTCATTATGTACAGTATGTAAAAAAAGTGCTTTTTACATGGAACAAATGATGCATTTTAGTGAAAACAAATGCATGCAAAAGAATGTCCTGACCACCTGGATGGGATAATTATTTTAATGCTATATGTAAACATCATCTCTGCAGCAGCAGCAGCAGCAGCAGCAGCAGCATGCCTTTACATACTAATGTGCTACAATGATATTTCTAATCCTAATACACTGTTTACTCCATTTGTCCCTTCCAGTCTACACATATTACTCCATCACCTGATTAAACACACGTTTAGATATCCATGTGTACAAATTCAAGTGCACTGTTAACACTCGTTTTGTTTTTGCTGTCTGTGTCTGCAGGAGCAGATTAACAGTCTGGTGAATTTGGTATGCGGTAAAGCCATGAAGAGCACAGCAGAGAACTGTAATGGCTCCAGCCCTGTCAAACCAGCTGCCAAGCGCGGCCCCCGTAAGAGAGCTCTGACCCACCTGCCTAGCCCCGCCCAGCTGTCCAAAAGTGCTGCCACAGCCATCTCATGAGAGATGGCTGTCCTTACACCTTGCTTTTAACCAATCACATCTCCCTCCCTCTCTCTCTCTCTCTCTCTCTCTCTCTCTCTCTCTCTCTCACTCTCTCTCTCTCTGTCTGTAGAACCCATTTCACACCCCCTGACTCAGACAGTACGGCAAGAACTTGCTGTGTGTGAGCAAGTACCTGCCTTTTTTTGCACTAGAGCGTAAGAAGGTTTTATTTCATTTTATTGTTTTATTTTGCAGATTCTTTTAGTTAGCATTAAGTGACGTGCTCGCAGGTATAGATCTGATTAGCAGATGAGAGTGGCATTACCCTCTTATCTGGACTGTCCCTCATCATCTTCGGCCCTGTTGACTGCATACAAACACACACGTTCTCAAGCCTGAACTGTGAATAGAGGCACACGTTGGTGCTCTTTTTTCCTTTGTGTTCTCTTCTTTTTGTTTTGCTTTGGGTTTTAGTGATATAAGGGCCACCAAGCTGGGGCTTGTGCTTTTTTTTGTTTTGTTTTGTTTTTTTTAAATGAATACATGAGACCTCTTCAGTCCTCACGTGAGTCGTGGGTGGGGAGGAAATGAACAGAAGTGCGAGGTAACACTTGAAAGTGAAAAGGACTGCTTGTTTAATTCTGAGTTTTAATATCTGATTTTGGATGCGAGGAGTGTTTTTACTTGGTTTTACTTTTACTCGGTGGATAGGGGAACACTGGTTTCCATGGCAGCGTGTACAGCTGTTCTTCAGGATGTGGGTAGAAGGACAGGTGTGTCACGGCCCCCGTGGAGACAGCAGGAGCTTCTGCGCTGAAACTTGGAAAGTGGTAACTGTGCCTGATCTTCAGCAGGGAGGTCCAGCGTCTTTTGGTGCTTTTAATTTTCTTTTTTTGTTTTTCTTTCTTTTTTGTTTTTCTTTTTTTTGTTACTGTATAAATCAATACAAAAAGGTAATTGATGACGAGTGCTATCTGCCTTCATACACCACAAGACGGAAAAGCTTTGGAGGCTTTCCGCTTCTACATGTGCAATCGTGTTAACATTCCATACTTCCAGACCTATTGATTCATCTGTACCAGTTAACATTAATTATTATATTATTGTAATTATTATTATTATTATTATTATTTGTGTTTGGACATTTTTTTTCCCATTTCATTTGGATGTGCTGTCTCATAGAGCCACTAGGCAGATGGTGTAAAATGTGAAATACAAGTCCAAGGATTTTTTTTTTTCTCCTACTTTTTGATTTTCCTTTCCCATTTTACAAATGTATCACAAATGATTTAAAGAAACTCAACAAACATCAACATTTTGTAAATACTCCTGTAAATGTCTTTAAATACTTGAGCCTTTGTTGGGGGTGACAGAAGGAGGGGATGAAGCATGATGAAGAAAAGCCTTACCTTTCAGTTTCTTCATCTGTGTGAGTTTAATGCTTACAGGGTTACTCTGGTGACGTGGATACATTTTTAAGTGCTGCTTATATCACTGAGAAATAAGATATGGAGTAGCAATGCCCCTCCCCAACCCTCCCCCACTTTCTTTCTTTTGTTTTTAGCTTTACTTTTTTTAAAGAAAAGGGAAAATACCTAAACAAAAAAAAAAAAAAAGGTTTTTACATTTTCATTACTGAAAATTCAACAATGTAGTAGCTACTCATGTTGCACTGAGCTTGCCAGTGGTGACTGTCAAGAAAAAACCTATAATCCAGTTTGTTGGTTGTTGTCCTTTACCGAAGACTGAATTGTTTTAGGAGTATTTAAATGAAAACCAAGTCAGGTGTTTTCAAGAAAAACGTGGTTGTCGAGTTTTTATGGCCTTACAATGTATTTTATTCAGAATTTTTTGCTGTTTTTATTTGTTTTTCTACAGTATGAAAGATTTGCTCAACGTCTGGCAAAGTTAATTTATTCGCACTGCGTCTCAGCCTTTCCTTACACATGGGAAGATTTCATGTTGGTTATATTGCCAGTTTTTTGTTTTTGTTTATTTTTTACTTTTCCAGTTTGTACTTAAGGTTTAATAAAAACTTCTGGACAATTCACGGTCAGTTCTTTTCAAGCCATCCGTCCATCATTCACTGTGGGATTTGATTTCCTGTCCAATGTGCTTAGAGGACCAGTCTAATCTTAACACAGTCAGACTAAATGCATATGTTTCACAATAGGACACCCCTTAGCTTCCTGTGTATGATCTATAAATGTTCATGTTTTTGACCAAGAAGAGGGTTCGTGAAGTGGGTTGTGGTTAAGGATGCAAGCTAGAGTAAAGTGTTTGCAAAGTAAAGTGCACATAGACCCACAGTTTGTCCTCTGCATTTAACCCATCAACACACAGTGATACATGCACACTACTGAGCACACCAGCCCGGAGCAGTGGGCAGCCCTATCCACGGCGCACAGGGAGCGGCAGAGTCTAGGGCCTTGCTCAAGGGTACTTGTGTCAGCTGCCCCATAGTGCCTCTCAGAATTTTTGATTATTGTTAGAGCTCCTTCGTGTTCACAATTTCATTCAAAAAGATAAACTGTCATATTTTATATTCATTACATGTAAAGTAACATATCAAAGTTTTGTTTTTGTTTTTTTCGTACTGTTGATCAGTATAACTTATAGCTCATAGCTCAAACCAGAAATCCAGAATCTCAAATGACTAATTTATTACTTATTACTAATCACTGTAAATCACTTTAAAACAATAGTAGTTTGAAATATTTCACTTTGTGTAATGAATATAAAATATTATCATTTAATTTTTTTATCTAATTATCAAAACCCTTTTTCATAGTATTCTAATTTAATAGATGCACTAGTATATGAAGTGACCCATACAAAGGAATGGATATGTAAATCTATATCTTTAGTATTTTATTTCAAATTTCCAGTAAATTACCATTCAAGCAACATGACTAATGTATAATATGGAATTAAAGTAACACATGGGAAGACTGCTGACCTGATGACAGTCCTCATCAGCACCCTCCACAAAGATGGTAAGCCACAAATGGTCACTGCTGGCTGTTCTCATGTTAGTGCTGTACCGAAGCATGTTAACGGAACGTTGACTGGAAGGGGACAATGTGGGAAAAGGTACACAAGCAACTGGTTTGATCACAGCCTTGAGAATATTGTAAAGAAAAGTCAATTCCATGTATTTTGAGAGATTCACAAGGTGTGGACTTGTCCGTGCATAAGGAGGCACCACATCAGCTTTCCGGCATTCCTAATGTCAGTTCACTTCTGACCCGAGACAGTGTCAAAAGTGTCTTAGTTTGACTAAAGAAAAAAAGAAAACTGCACAGTGCTCCTGAGTACTCTTTTCAGATGAAATGTTCTAGAGTCTCATCTCAAGGTCCTAGAATCTGGACGAAGAGTGGTGAGGTACAGAAATGTTCTCTGGTCCAATGTGAAGTTCCCACAGGCTGTTATGGTTCAGGGTGCCATATCTACTGGTATTCAGACAAAACGGTGGCAGAAGATTTTAGTGTTTCATGCTTCCAATTCCAAACTTTATGGAAATTCCAGTGTCCTTTTCCAACCGTGCCACCAGTGCCAAACTGTCTTATGTATATTTAAATATTCTGATGAATTGAGATACTAGATTTCTAGATTTTAATGAACAATTCTCCACACTTCAAAGTATAACAAAAAGGCCTGAAATATTTCACTTGTAGTGAAAATAAAAAATTAATATATGAAGAAAAAAATGATGATTTTCTAATTCCCTAAAATGCACTGGAGATTGTCTGAAAAACAACTGTTGTGGATAGCAACTATTAATATAAAAACAATAATAATAATAATAATATTAAATTGCACTAGAGTCACAACACCACAATATCAATTTTAGATGGCCTTTAAAATGTTGCATTTAAAAATCGATCACTAACATAGAAGCTGTATAATGGTGTGCAAACTTTGGCTTAAATGTTTTGTAAAGTTAACTCAAGACTTAATAAATAAGTTGCCACCTTATTACACCCATATTTAATATAAAGGTCATTTTTGACAGTTGATACTCAGCCTCCATACGTTCACGTCCTGTAAGAAGACTGGATCACGCATCTCTTCACTCAGGTGTTATTGTGTAAAAACCTGTTTCATAAAGTAACTGATTATAACTTTACAGGCTGTTCTCTTCACTTACCTTTAAGAAACACAACTGATGGTTAATAATCAAGTTTGTTTCACACTACTGATCCAAACGAATGACCTACACATTAGCTAAAGCTTTATATTTACTGCAGCCTGCAGTTACGCTGTCATGCCAGAGGTATTTCCATGCTGCTGACCCATGATGATTGGCATGTCAGTATATAAATCTATGCACTGGTCACTGTGACTGTAATAACAAGTAACTCCACATGACCTGCCGCTGTCTTAATGACTCAATAAGCTTAACTGCTCTTTCAACAGGTGACTTACCTCTGTCCCTACTGGGCTCCCATATGATCCAGCTAAATCACATTAAACGGTACTGTTGCAAAAAACCTAAAACACCAGAGCTGGATCCTTGGACATAAACTGGGTATATAATATATATAATATAACATGTATATAATCAATAGAAGTTAGCTCTCAACTTCCCTGCGGTCTGAAGAGAAGGATAAAACAAAAATGTTCTCATATCAAAAGTCTGCTTTCTGGTTTCTTGCTTTATTAAAAAAATCCAGAATGAACTACACAACTTCCACTCGAGATTCCTGCATGTTAATCAAGTCTAGACTTAAAAGAAAATTTCAGATTTTTAATGGACATCTTTTTTGTTTTTTATTTAATATCTTAATCAGTACAAAACTCGTCTAACATGTTTAAATGATATCACTGATTAATGTTTCCGTTTAACATACACGTGCCTCCCTTTTGAGAAATGGTTATTGGACATTAAAGATCACAGCACGTTCAAAAAACATTACAGAAAAAAACAATAATAGTGTATTATGAATGCTATATCCTAATGGAGTGTGCATAACATGACCAAAGATATAAACTGATAAGGTAAAATTCCACTTTTCAGGTTGATTTTAAATAAAGCACAGAAAAAAATAGTATTTTGAATGTGTTGCCAAATTACAGTACTTTTTTTTTTTTTGCTGTATTGAGATCTGATCTGATCTGAACCAGGACTGTGAGCACATTTCAAAAATCAGATTTGACTCTCTCATATGTGGTCCTAGATCAGATACAGTCATGTGAAAAAGTTAGGACACCTCTGACCTTTTTTTTAACATATGGACATTTGATCTTCATTTAACTACACAGAGGGAGGTGATATAACTGAACACATAAACCTGAAGAAATGTCTTTTAAACATCATTTGTAAAATATAATTTTTATAAATGTAAAATGTTAGCACACCCCCATATTTATTACTACCTAAAATTATAATCAGGTGCACCTGCAAATTATTAGAAAATCCTTAGAAAGCTGAGTAATTTAAAATTCAGACATTAGATTGGATTGCTCTTGATGTGAGTTAGAGGTCTCTCTGAGGTCTCTGAGGCATTCAGACAGGATGTAGATGCACATGAGTCTCGGAAAGGACTAAAAAAAAAAGTTGATGTCTAAGTGCAGCATCTACCTTCAGAAAGAGACCAAACAAATTTGATTTAAATGGGAGGTGAGCAAACGGGAACCATCAGAGCAAACATAAGGGAAAGTTTAAATAAGACATATAATTAATTAATTAATTAATTAATTAATTAATTAATTAATTAATTAATTAATTAATTAATTAAAAAGAGAAAATATTGGCTATTAGTGCATCCTAATTATTAGGTTTGTTATTATCCTATTAGGGCATAGTGGATCCTACATTTTTCCTCACAAGAAAAATGCATTTAATATTAATTACATTTTGCAAATTATTTGTCAAAGACATTTCGTCGGTTTTAAGCTGTTTATGCCCCAATGTTTTTCACATGACTCTGTATATCTGATTCATGGGAGTTCATGGGATGCAAGCCACTTACAATTTCTTTTATGTGAACTATTAAAATAGCCAGAGCTGATCTGAACAAAGATTGGAACTGATTAATGGGGCTTGTAGATTTCCAATCATTTCAATAAAATACAGGTTTATTATATAGATAGTAATCTTATTATTCTGTATCTGCTATTCAGGTTGAAGTTATAAGGAGTGTTTCATCATAAAGGCTATAGTATCAAAATCAGCCTATTAAATCCTAAGGGATGAAGAAGGGTTAAAGGAAATGGTTGTGGGAAATAAAAAAATAAACCCACACAAAGCTTGAAAGTAAAATTCAGGGAAGAACATTACAATAAAGAGACCTGTAAGATATGGACCCTTTAATATGATAGCATTTGAAGAACAGGTAAAGGCAGCAGCTTGAGGGAGAAACATGTGGAATACTTCATGTGGAATACTACACGGCACGAAACAAGGAATTTCTGTACAAAAACCAAGAATGTCATAAAACTCTGCGGACGTGAAACGCCTTCTCTCACACAGCAAGTGCATAGCACACAGTTTAACAACACACTTTCCTTCCCACACAATCCTCCATCTCCTGCGCTCTCTGATCTCTATGTGCTTGATGAGAGAGGGCCTTTGGCACAGTTCTTGGCTAGTTGATTCTGTTGTGGTAGGGAAGCGTCTCCACAGGTTCCATCTCCACCTCGCCGCACCAGCTGGGGTCCTCCTCCTCTGTCTTCTTCTTCGTCATCCTCTTCTTCCTCCCCAGCCTCTGTGTCCTGGCTGGCTGAGTCGGTGCAGGTGGAGGAGAGGGAGGCGAGTTTGTGCCTGAGCTCGGCCTGCGTGGGAACCTGCAGTGTGATCTCAGTGGTGAACGACTCCACTTCTGGCCCTAACATACACATACACAAATCAGAAGAAATGAAGAGCTGAAATCAAAGACCTGGGAGACCTACAACTGTTGACAATGGTCCACAGAAGATCAACCAAAATGTGAAGTTATTCGTTATGGCCTCATTTTGAGCCAAGTGATGAGTTTGAGTGAGGCATAACAACGGGAGCCAGATGGACGCCACATGCTATTTCCAAAGTTGTTTTGAACATTTCTGGACCCACAGTGTCACGTTTGTTCTAGGAATACACCATAGAACCAGTTCTTGACAATTCTTTGGCCTGATGGCATTATCCTGCTGGAATATTCCCTCATTGTGGGGATTCATAAAGTCCATGAAGATCTGCAAATGGTCACCAAGCAGTGAAAAGCAGTGCACACTGTTTAATGACTTGTTTCAATGGACCAGTGGATGCAACCTACACCAGTGTGGAACCACCACCAGCCTACACAATGCTGGGGTCCAGGAATTCACACAAATTCTACCATCAGCCTAAAACATCTGGTGCCATAACTTACAGCTGGGTGACCTATTAGATAAGACAAAATAAGAGAAAACTTCTGTGTGCATAACTATTCACACACCCCCCACCCCCAAATAAAACCCCATAGTGACAATTACAGCTGTGTGTCACTTTGCATAAGTCACTCTTAATAAGTTGGCCATATCTTGCCACTGGGATTTCTGCCCATTCCTCAAGTCAAAACTGCTGTAGCTCCTTCAAGTTAGATGGTTTTCACTGGTTGACAGCAATTTTCAAATCTAACCTGATTCTCAGTTGGATTAAGGTCTGGACTTAGACCAGTTTCCCAGTCCCTGCTGCTAAAAATTCAAGTTTTTAAACAATCTTTCAATCTTGCATAAAAAACATTTCTTTCTGCTCCCTTGCTCTACTCTGACCCCTAATCTCCTCCTCTTGTCTGCTCCCCTCCAACCACCACCAACATTCTCATATATACACACCAAGGAGGAGCTCTTGCATGAAGATGTCTTCGTGTGTATAAAGAAGAAATATGTTTAAACATAGTAAAAAGGGATTTCATGGGATGTCCTCTGGTAGGTTTTCATATCTCCTATGGATGCTAAAGAACACTACACTGACCTATGGTATATGTGTGTGGGGTCTCCTGCATTGGATGTGGATGTGATTTCTGACACAGACGAAACTAGCCAGATGACACCAGTCATGAATGTTACCACCCACTGCACTGTCCACTATGGATAGCGATGACTTCTATCATGTATTCCTGATTTACCGATGACACTGTGTCCAGGACCTCAGAAATGGAAAACAGCTGTCATGTCTTGCTTGACCTTGCCATGAGCACGGTGGCCAGCGTTCCACCTCATTCATAAGATGAATTTTCACAATTTATAAAGGCGTGCGTCTGATCTGTCTTCGTTCTCCCATACATGGCAAAAACAGCTAGGTTAGACAAGCTTTAGAGAACATTGTCAAAATTCCCAAAAGAAATGATCATTTAGTTTAGAGTTGCAAAAATCCTATTTTCCCAAACTACACTAAAATATTCTTGATAGCTAGTAAAGTGTAATGCTGGCCTAAAACCTAACCCGAGCCGACCTGTTTTAAAACTATTAAAGGTGTGTACGACTTTCCATCATACAGCCTCCATCATACAGCCTCCATCATACAGCCTCCATCATACGGCTACATCGCCTTCTCTTTTTATTTTGGATCTGAGCTTTACAATCATTATGAAAAATATAGACAGGTCAGTTTTTAATATCTTATACAGGTTCAACTACTGAAAGTGTGTGGATGGTAGGTTGGTGTCATGGGTGGCGAGACCTGGTCCTTCTCATCAAAAACGCATTCTGTAGTCCATGCTGGGATGGGTCAATGAGAGAAAAATGTAGTTCGGTCCCCTGAGGCTGTAGACTCTCCTGGTTAAGCTGGGATAATCCACAGAGCAACAGAGAGAGCTAGCCTTTCACTTCTGCCTAATGTAATTAGCACTAATTGAAAAGCCTGTTTGTTCTCCCCAGAGCGCGGCTCATCTCTGTGTGTGTTTTTGCTCTGGGCTGCGGTGAAGCCTTTGTAAATGTCACCTCTGATTTAGGAGCAGTGGATGAGGAGCAGTGGCTATGGTGGGCCTCCAGGACCCTGAACATGAGGGGATGTCTCTCTGTAGAAGGCAGGCTCATCGCAGGCTGCATGTGTTTTTCATTCGAGTTTAATTGGAAAAATAGACCCGGGAGATCCAGCTACATGCAGTACTGGACAGCTAACACAAATAACACTGAGTTCAGTGTGTGACCGCATGTAGACTGTGTCAACTGTAATCTGTGTAGCAGTCTTAACATATACTTGGGGAAGATATGTGAGGTGTGATGTGTGGAGTAGGGGTGAGGGCTTGTGTGTATGTCATTATGGGTTTATTTTATTTGGATTATTAGTAATAACATTGATCTCAGTCTGAATTTTTAAGTTTACTTGTTTAGCTTTTAAACCTTACTGGAGTTTAACTGTACAAGTTGCACTTTAACGTATTTGATTGTCAGTAACTAATCCAGTATGAATCTGTACTGTGTGTACTTTTTACAATGTGACTAATGATTGTGATTTTAATCCAGTATGAATCTGCAGTGTGTGTCATCCTGCAGTGGGTGTCAGTATGAATAATTGTGGAGTGATTTTAATCCAGTATGAATCTGTACTGTGTTGTTACAGTTTGACTAATAATTATGGAGTGATTTCAATCCAGTATGAATCTGTACTGTGTGTACTTTTTGCAGTCTGACTAATGATTGTGGAGGGATTTTAATCCAGTATGAATCTGTACTGTGTGTACTTTTTACAATGTGACTAGTGATTGTGATTTTAATCCAGTATGAATCTGCAGTGTGTGTACGTTTTAACAGTCTAACAATAAAGAGTTAAAAATAGTATTTTGTACCCAGCACAGGTGAAGCTGCACTGTTGTCTTCTCCTCCTGAGTTCAGGAAGACGTCCAGTGCCTCGTGATCAGACATGTCCATCAAGTCCATCTGCTCCAACATATCCACGTTCACCTCCATGGATGACATACTTCCTATTGGCTCTGAAACCACAATCATCACTTCCTTTCAATCATTTATTATATCCTATCATTTAGACTACAGTAAGGATTGGAGTCCAGGAAAGACCATAATAATGAAACGCAAAAGTTCAAAAATCCATTTTCAAATATTATATTATATTGGATTTAGCTCTTAACAGATGGTTTTCATAATGGGCACAAATAATATACAAGTATGGTAATGATTGTTTATAGAGGATTTTATAAGAAGTATTTCTTTTAGTTATGCAGACTTTGTATTAATTTCATATTATTTCAATCAATTATGTCTTAATTGATTAGTTCTTGATTTGCAGTGTGTTTGCTGATTATGTAACTGATCTCACAGGTTGATTTTAGTTGGAAAGCTAGCAAAAGTGAGGACTAAGAAATGCCTCCATTGAGCATGTTTTGTTCCTCATTTCTAAAGGAGTTGGCTGGGGCTCTGTCAGGTTAACCTTATGTACCATCTGCCCAAACCTGCTCAAGGTCTTCACTGATGGTTGACACGTTGCTATAGTAACAACATCTCTGACCTGCTGCAAAAAGAACTCAATAAAGAAACAGATAAATAAAAATTGTTCATTGGGAGGAGACATCAGTGTAGTCCTCCTGTAGTGCAACTTCCCCTCTTTTTATTTGGTATATTAGTGATAAAGTTTTAATTTGATTATTGAATTATCAAATTTGCCATTTGCAGTATTGTCAGAATTACATACTCTTTATTGCTAGTGCAGTCTCAGTAAAGAGATGGGATCTAGGATCTAAAACATATTTTTCCTAGGAAAACCATGTTTCTCTGTTGTGCAGATACTGTTTCTCACATCACAATATTTCGGATTTGATTTGACTGTTTCGTATCAGTGATCCTTACACAAAAGGTTTCAGCACTTCTCTTTACCTACCATTGTATTGAATTCATGTTTATTTGCATTTTTAATATTGAAATCAATGATTTCAAACCTTTGAATGAGCATGTATAAGCTTTGATCTGTTGGGGTTTGTTGTTTGGTTTTGTTGTTGTTTTTATCATTTGCCTGCTTTAGCAATGTACTAAGATATGATTAGATTGACAATAATCCAATTAAATGCATCTTCAGCATGCCCTGAATGCAAGTTTAATGGACTTTAATTTAATTGTTTGTATGTCTGGGAAAGTGTCTCTTAGCCTTTCTGGATAATGTCAGAAAACTACATCAGAAAGCTGCTCCTTAAATGTTTTTACATTAAAACGGTGAACTGAGTGGTACTGAATGTTTGCATGAGGCGTTATCTGTTTTCATTGTGGTTTACAGAGATACTGTATACTTAATACTATATCTTTTTTCATGCTTGTGTTTGTCTTTACTGGCAGCTACAGTTGCATGTGCATAATTTGTAAATGACAGTTTTGACTTGAGCTTCCTTATTTCTTTTTTTTTTTAAATTAAAGAATACTTTGATGCAAGAATTTCAACAGGCACATTATCCTATGTGAAAAAGTAATTGTTCGTAATGCAGTAACTTATAACCCCCTTCAAGCAGCAACTGTGGTTAAACACTTTCTATAGCGATGTGGTTCTGTAGTTTATAGAACGTTATCCTTGCAGAACAGCTTCAGCTCAGTGGCATTTGTAGGTCTTCAAGAATGAACCGCATGTTTCAGGTCCCACCACAACATGCAAAGAAAGTGACTGATAAGGCGATTCCAGATGTTGTGCTTCTTAGTAGACATGTTTGTGTGCCTTATACAAATCATTCAGGAAATTACAAAGAACCAAAGAACAACACATAAAGAACAACACCAAAATTCAATAAACAATAATCTCAAGTTAAAACACAGGAAACAACTAGCATGTCTGGAGAACAGTTTTTCAAAGCAAAAACCAAATGCCTTCTGTCAAACATGGTGGTAGTAGTCTGATAGTTTGCAGATGTGTTTTGCTTTATTGGAACCTGCAGCTCTTCCTACCACTGAGAGGATTCTACTGCACAACCTCCATGTGTATGTAGACATTTTACATGTTCTGTGAGCTGCTTACAATTCACAATGAGCTCCTATCTCCTGATGGTGCCGTTTTGCCAAATACACATACAGTGCATCTGGAAAGTTTTCACAGCACTTCACTTTTTCCACAGTTTGTTATGTTACAGCCTTATTCCAAACTGGATTAAAATTCTACAAACAGTACTCCACGATGCCAATGTGAGAAAAGTTTTTTTGGAATCTTTGCAAATTTATTAAAAATAAAAACACAAAAATATAACGTAAATAAATATTCACAGCCTTTGCTGTGACACTCAAAATTGAGCTCAGGTGCTTGATTCCACTGAATTGAGCTTGTTTCCACTGATCATCCTTCAGATGTTTCTACAGCTTGATTGGACACCTGTGGTAAATCCAGTTGATTAGAGATGATTTGGAAAGACACACACCTGCTTATAATAAGGTCCCATAGAACACAGTGCATGTCAGAGCACAAACCAAGCCATGAAGTCTAAGGAATTGTCTGTAGACCTCTGAGACAAGACACAGATCTGGAGAAGGGTACAGAAAAGTGTCTGTTGCATTGAAGGTCACAATGAGCACAGTGGCCTCCATCATCCATAAACAGAAGAAGGTTGGAACTACCAGGACTATTCCTAGAGCTGGCTACCCAGCCAAACTGAGTGATTGTGGTAGAAGGACCTTAGTCAGGGAGGAAATCAAGAATCCAATGGTCACTCTGACAGAGCTCCAACATTGCTCTCTGTAGAGAGGGGAAAACCTTCCAGAAGGACAACCTGCAGCATTCCACTAATCAGGCCTTTATGGTACAGTGGCCAGACAGAAGTCACTCCTCAGTGAATGCCCCTCAGTGGCCCAGCCAGGGCCTAGAGCTGTGCACCAATGCTCCCCATCCAGTTGATGGTGTTTGAGAGGTTCTGCAAAGAAGAATGGGAGAAACTTCCCAAAATACAGGTGCCAAGGTTGTAGCATCATACTCAAAAAGACTTGAGTCTGTAATTGCTACCAAAGGTACTTCAACAAAGTGTTGAGCAAAGGCTGTGAATACTTATCTACATGCTATATTTATACCTTTTCTACCTTTGTCATTGTGGGGTACTGTGTGTAGAATTTTGAGGTGAAAGTGAACTGAGTCCATTTTGGATTAAGGCTGTAACATAACCAGATGTGCAAAAAGTGAAGTGCTGTGAATACTTTTAGGATGGACTGTACCCCAGCCTTTAGTGTTCTCAAAAAAGAAGAGAGAAGACCATGCGGCTGTTCGTGCTGGTTATGGAGCTTATAATGAAAGAAATGAATGAATGGAAACTCATGCAGACAGAGAGAATTTCACATTATACTATGGTTATAGTACATACTTATATATAAGGTTCAGATAAAATTTATGTTTGGATTAGGTTTAGGTGTAGGTTCAGGTGATGCAACTACAGTAGTTGCTTTGTAACATTGGTCAAATCATGTCATCATTTCTGCTTGTCTGTGTTACAGCAGTTATTTGTACACATGCACAGCTTGTGTGCAAAATCAATACGCAAAAGAGTTCTGGAGGCAGTGCTCCCCCTGTGGCAGAACAAGTGTAATTGATTCACAAAATAACCAATAAGAATAACCAGTAGGCAGAGCTATAGACATGTGTATCTGCTTCCCTGAGCTTTATAAGAGGATGCGTTGTATTAAAGGTGTGCAATTCAGATTGAAATGTTGTTGTTTGTTTGGAAAAGTAGCCAACTAGCTTCTAAGGCAGCTACACATACTGCAGGTTCATACTGGATTAAAAACCCTCCACAATTATTACGGTCAGCTGTTTTAGCAGTCTTTTCTTCACTGCATGCCAACATGGAGAGCCATGTTTTCATGTGTGGGAGCAGATACACATCTCTAAAGCTCTGCCTGCTAGCTATTTTTGACTAGTTAATTTATGAACCAATTGCGTTTGTTCTGCCTCAGAGGTAAGGCTGCCTTCAAAACCTTTTTGAGTAGTGATTTTGCACACGTACATGTTTTGAAATACTTTTAATACACATTGTATAACTCCTGAAATGCTCTTATAGTTACATGTGAATTAGTTCCTCTTGAGACTAGGCTGGGCCAAAACAGCACCTCATGCTGCCGTAGGCGTATATGTACAAATGGACATATATTGGCCTGCTTGCAGAATCATGCAGATTTACATGTGTTCTGTTGGTTAATTTGGTCTGGTTTGGTTAATGTCCAAGGCTAAACCCTATTAACATGTTGTGTCAGGAACTAAATTGCACACGTCATACTCAAAAGCCTTCAAATGTGACTGAGAAAAAGCAGTTCTGCACAGAAGAGTGGACAAAAATTCCTCCACTGTGTTCTGAGACACAAATTAAAAATGAAAGGAGTTTGGCTACGGTTACTGCTGTTTAATGGGGTGTACCAAGTTATTAAATGTGAAGGGGCAATCACTGTTTAACACAGGGAGACTGGTTGTCGAATGTCTTTACTGACTTCCAGCTAAACCCAGTTTAAAGGAGAACTTTGGAGTCCTGGATTCATCACCTTACTGTAGTTTCTAGGTCATGCTGTTAGTATATGCAACACACACAGGGTAGAGCAAGAGGGGTAGTTGTGTCTGTGTATGTATGTGTGTGTGTGTGTGTGTGTGTGTGTGTGTGTGTGTGTGTGTGTGTGTGTGTGTGTGTGTGTGTGTGTATCAGAGAAGGCGTTAGTCCGAGCAGAGAGGTGCATACCTCAGGGAAGAGTTAGATCAGAGCAGCAGGAGGGGAAAGGACAGAAAGAGGGACGTTAGCTCTCTTTATGCAGTGTTTTTATTCTCCCATAGCAACACACTTTCCCAATCGGTCACACTTTCAGCTCAGTAACACACACAAAACATACATCCACACATAGCTCCCACACTGTACACAAGCAGAAAGTGCATGCTGGTTCTTTAGACAGACTTTATACCCACTGTCCACTTTGTCAGAAACCACCCCATGCGCTATACTAGCTCTACAAGTTCATGAATGCTCACTGTCTAACCACAATGCACACACACCACTGTGATCACTACATTGTTAAGTATTAGTTGGAAACATAAGGGTTAAATTTGTAAAGCACTCAAATGAAAATTGCCCAGAATTTTTTTTTCAGGTAGATTGAAGTAAGTAAGCGCTCTCATTGGTCAGATCCTCAGGGAATTGTACATGTCAGATTAACCACCGACATCATTAAGAAATGACATAGAAATCAACCAGTCACGTGTAGGTGGGACAAATGTTGTGACAAATAAAACATATAAGGATCTGTTCCACTTTTACAGGAAAAAAACTGTGATGGCTGGACGACAGCATCTCCAAAACATCTCATCTCAGGTTTACTGGAATGCAGTGCTCCAACCAGAGAACCAGCAACAGGGATATAGGTGCTCAAGAGTTATTGGCACAATCCCTGGAGGCCCCACCTCTCAATCTACAGGATGTCAGATATGTTGATTCATTATATGATAAAAAAATATCTAAAGTTTAAATAAAAAAAAATATTAATATAGGAAAATACCATATAGCCATGCCTTACTATAAGGCACTTTGCAAATAATATCTGATCACCATTGGCTCTGTGTTCAGAAATTGATCAGTGCTCACTGATATATTGTCCAGCAATGGATGAGCTACAGTCTGTCATTGTACACCTATACAGAACAATCTGCAAGGCAGGTGGAGCTATGAACTGTGATTGAAAGAACAGATGTTGTGCAGTTCTGGATGCAGTTGTCCCTCTGAGACAGGACAAACAGAATAACCAAATAAATAACTAGTAGGTGGAGCTTTAGAAGCATCATATTAAAAGAATTTCTTAAAACAAAAACTCTCAAACCAACATGCAAACCTTTCATACAATGCATTCACATATAAAGCGCCACCTTCTGATTATTCTGATAGGTTATTCTCTGAAGCAATTACATTTGTTCTGCCTCAGGGGCAGAACTGCCTCCAGAACATTTTTGAATAGGGATTTTGCACACAAGCTCAATTTATACACCATGAGCTATTTCCACAAGGTAATAGCTTACAATAGATATACTGTACATATTGTGAGGAAATCACTCATTAGCTCTTTGAAGGTCTTCACGATCCAGTCTTTTGCTTAAGAGCACTAGGTGGCGAATCCTTTATTATCCAGTTTTCAGTGGGATCTGCCTATTGTTCCAGCATGACTCCCTCAGCCACTGTCCTTATGCATCTTTCATAACACAGTGTACCTCGAACAAGCCATTTCAAACAGCAGAGAGGGCAAGAGATGGAGGAAATGACATTCAGCACAGGGAAAAGGTTTTGTGTTTGCTATTGACTGCATGCTGGGCTCCAGGCAAACTCATTCAGAGTAACGGCAGCTAAGAGATTTCAAAACCACTCTCCCAAGAGCAATCTGGCTGGATTTTAATGGAGTTTTTATACAGGCTTACACAAATAGTTCATTTACAAAATGATCTAAAGCACTGTTTCCTAATCTTGGCTTCAGGGACCTCCAGATGGTTCACACTCCCACTCATTCTCAGCTTTCTAGCATTCTAGCACACCTGTACTTGCTGTTCTAGATCACAGACAACTGAGTCAGGTGTGTCGGAAGTTGCGATGGAGCAAAAACATAAGCCGGAGGTCCCTGAAGACTAGGTTTGGAAATATGGTAAAAAAAAAAAAAAAAGTAACAGTTGTTTTCATCTCTAGTCCTGTGGACCCTGCATTCTTCCCCTTCTTTGTTAGTCTAATAAAATTGAGCTCATAAATGGCATGATTATTACCAAATGAAGTGAATCTGTTTGGGTAAGGAATACATCAAAACTACCATTTTTTAACAGCAGGGCTTAAACAATTATGTGTGGGGTAAATTTAAACTGATTAGCACAGGTGTTACTGTGTTATGGCATGCTGTTTGTTGAAGGAAGCAGGTTAGATGAGCTAGTGGTTCTCTTGGTCCTGGTCATGGAATACTGAAACTGAAAAGCCTGTGGGACAGTGGTACTCCAGGACAGAGGACAATTGAACTGGTGGAATTAAAGCTGACTGGGGAGAGAGAGAGAGAGAGAGAGAGAGAGAGAGAGAGAGAGAGAGAGAGAGAGAGAGAGAGAGAGAGAGAGAGAGAGAGAGATTTTATAGAAAAAATATGTATAGGAAGGGTAACAGGAAGGGTAAAATTTTTAAATCAAATCTAAACAAATACCTTATAAACCACTCTACACTCTAGAGGATCTGTGAGGAGCTTTTGAAGGTCCCTCTTAAGATGCTTCAAAGAACCTTTAATAAAAGGATGAAATTTTCTTCAAGGTTCCTTGAGGCACCTTAAGAGTTCCTCCACATTTTCAATTTGAATAACCTCCAAAAGTTCCTCAAGGATCTTGTACTTTTTGCAGTGCACTGATACTCCTGTGGTTAAAGTTATCAGGTTGAGCTCTGTGGGTCTCCAGGACTAGACTCTGACAGTAAGTGTTTGTGGGATTTGTTTATGCTGTATCTCAAATAAACTAAACAGATATGATCAACAAAAGACGTTTCCGTTCTTCACCTCTCCTCTCAGTGATCTGCAGGTAGCCAGTGGACAGGTAGTGCTCCATGTCCTGCTGAAACGCCTCCTCAAAAAACTTCTGCCTGTCCTTCCACTTGACCTGCTGCTGCTGCTGCTGCTGTCCAGCATCCGCCTCCGGGACCCTCTGAGCATCCAGCTCCGCTGTGATTATAGGATAGAAGGACAAAGTAAGAACTGAACTGGACAGTACCTGAACACTTCATTTTACCATGATAAAGTTAATTGGTGGTAAAATCCTTTTTACATTGACTCAAAAGACAACACAGTATATGAGGCCTTAGTTTTAAGCTGCTACTCAAGTTCTTATTCTCGGGTTTTTCAACTTTCCTTCACTGTCATTGCTTCCCAGAAATAACAGCACTATTATCTGAATATCCTCACCTCTGCATGTTTTTGCACTTTTGTTATGCTGTTTATCTGCCTCTACATCTGTCCAAGAAGCTCATTCTCATACTGCACACCACGTTCAACACAAATTTGCTTCTCAGAGAAGTGGAGCAAACTTTACAAAGACATAAACAGCTGTCAGTGAAATGAGACTGCTTCACATGTTCCAACAATAACTGTCCTGACCACACCGAATCTCTCAGTTCGCCTCAAACAATTCCTCATCCTGCTGCTGCTCAAAGCAAAGCGGAGCTGTTAGTCATTTCGCCTGAGGGAGGGGGTCAGTCTGCTCTGAACCAGCACTAAACACCACCTGGCTATTGTGAATTTCACTTAAATCAAGACAGACGCCATACACACATACAGACACACATGCACAAACACCGCCTGGATAAAGATATGATTGGTCAGGACAGGACAGTGAGCAGCTGCCAGGACCGTCCAGGGTTTGTTATCTTTATTTCAGCTCAGGTCAGTAAGGGTTGACCAACAATTTCAGAGGCAGAAAGTTCTGTACACTGTATTCTCTCTGCCCATTCCGAAGTGTCTTATTATTTATTTATTTATTTGTTTGTTTGTTTGTTTGTTTGTTTGTTTGTTTGTTTGTTTGTTTGTTTAGAATTGTGCCATTACATTTAGATGTTCACATAAATCATACATATTATTAAAAGTGGAATTAGCATGCCCTGTGTAGGATCCCCCAATGGCACTACTTTGGTCCATTGAAAGATGGACTCCACAAGTCTAGGGCTGGGTTAGGACATGACCAAATCAACCGAATAAGGATTCATGTCAAATCAATCAGTGCCAAATTTCATTACAAGCGTAACACAGTGGACGGTGGTGAGCTGAATGCTGCAGACTAAAGTGGTTTTCCTGATAATGGTGCAGATAACAGTCTCTGCAGGTATTTGTGCTGGGAATACAGCCTGTAACATACTCACTTATTTCACACATTTTCACATTTGGGCAAAGAAATTCATTGTTATCTGGTATCGATGAGCCTTGGGCGCATATGACCAGGTCAACAGTTAATTAGTTTCCTTTGTTGGAGCATTTTTGCTAGATACCAAGAACATCCCACATAACCTGCCTAATGTTTTGAAAATGCTCCGATCCAGCTATCACCATTTGAACCTTATCAAAAGTGGTTCCAAACTCTTCTGCCTGCTCAGTTTTAACATCTTTAAGAACTATCACCTGCCATCAACCACAAATACCACTGTAGTGAGATAATCAGTGTCATGCAGTTCACTTGTTCATTGTTTTTTTAATGTATGGCTGACAAGCATAACAATAACTATTAATACACAGTTACACACACACACACACACACACACACACACACACACACACACACACAATAAAACAAATATATACTTAATCATATCACATCTCCCAGCAGATTTATGTCAAGTGAATACTGATTGGAATCTGAGAAAGTGAAAGGCAGAGAGAGAGACAGAGGGGTGGGGCTTTAGATAACAAAATATGCAGGGAGTGAGAGAGAATACACAAAGTGAGAGCGATGAACTTCTTCTCTACATCTCTCTCTCTGTCTCTCTCTCTTATATTCAGGCCTCTCCCACAGAGACACAGACACCACTATCTCCTTATCTCACTCATTCTTTGTCTCCCAAACCCCACCACCAGCCCCACCACCACCACCACCTACAGCCAACTGTGTGGGTTCAGAAACAACTGAGACCACTGTATTAGGTGATGATAGGCCACAGGGCGACTGCAACTGTATATGATTACCTCTGTGTGTGTGTGTGTGTGTGTCTTCAGCTAATGTGCTGGCCTAATGTGTGTGTGTGTGTGTGTGTGTGTGTGTGTGTGTGTGAGTGGCGATGGGGGCTTAAATAAAACATCATTGCTTTGGCAGAGTATGTGTGGAGTGTAAGTGTATGCCTGAGTGAGTTGCAGAGTATGTGAAGGTCATCATGGTTTGTCTGCTCTCCAGGATGCTTATACACAATAACTGTGATGAAGTGCTCATATAACAAGAAGTAGGTGCTACAATAATCCAGGAGTAAAATGGTGTTCTCTCTTTATTCAAAAGGGTGTTCCTTGCCCCCTCCCCTCCCCACTACTTTCAGCTGGTGCCTGGGATATGATGAAACTATCCCATCCAGGCCTTTACACAGGTCCCAGGCCTGCTTCTCTTACTTTCAGGCTATGGCTAAACATTCAAGTGTGCACAAACTGCAAGTAATCTTGATATACATGTGCAAACGCAACTGTATGTGATTTCTTTTTGGGGAACAGCGACGGCCTGGTGGGGAACCAGCCTTTTGACTGGAAGTTTTATGGTTTGAATGCCTGAATTGGCAGGACGTAACTGAAGTGCCCTTGGGCAAGTTGCCCAACTGCACCCAACTGCTACTTGGCATACCATGGATAGTGCTACTCTGCACCTTGGGCATGTGTATACTGCCCCCTAGGTAATGTTGAATTCACTGTAGTGTATATGTGTGCATTTCACTGATGTGCACATAAATATTTATAAAATATTCATAAAATTCTGAACTGAGCTGTGGCGCAGTGGAACTGTGTTCTCTAGAATGATAGTGCTTTAGGATGAGTGGTGGCAGTCATACAGTCCTTCCCTGGGCAGAACCAGGATAAACTCGTTTTAAAGGCTGCCCAGTTTCAGAAGAAATAATAAATGAGGTGCTCATTCTTTTGTCCTTAGAGCATATTTGTCATGTTTGCCTATATCTGTAGATACTGTACCTCATCACACAGTATAGTGAGACTGAAGGCCCTCAAACAGCAGTGTGGGGGAATGGTACAGGAGGCTCTGCTGACATTGAATTTATTTACACAGTTTATAGCATAATTAACATATTATGTTACATTTTTGAATTTATAGCATGAACAGGTTTTATAGTGTTATTTGAGTACAACTGTCTCATCTGTTTTCAGCAATGCTGCTGTGAAAGTTTGTGCTCTTAAGTAGGTTCATTCGGCACTCCACTGTTCCTGTTTCTTTTGTTTTGCTGTGTGGGAGAATTAATGAAAGGTTGGAGCTTCCTGGGTTTCCTGCTCTTGTCTTTCATCCTAAAGCCTGGCTCTGCCGATCATCTCTCCTTTTAATTATCACCGTTTTGCTTAACCAACTGCTCACTCTAGTTCTTGAAGCTGATGTGGTGGAGACAAGTAAATGGGCAAGTGTAAGGTTCTGAGCCACCAGGACATGCTATACTGTGAAGGTTAGATGATTGAGTCAGAGAACCTCCAAAACAGCAGGTCATCTGTTGTCCAAAGAAGGACAACCGGTGAACTGGCTACAGAGTCATGGGTGTGCAAGGCTCATTGATGTGATCCATGGAGGCCTCACCTCACAACTTACAGGGTGTAAAGGATCTTCTGCTAACTTTCTGGTGCTAGATATAGCAGCACACCTTCAGAGAATTTTAATGAGTCCGTGTCTTGACATGTCATGGCTAAATTGGCAGCACAAGGAGGACCTCTAACAATTTTAGGCAGATGATTTAAATGTGATGGCTGATTGGGGAACATTATAGTTAGGACATGGCAACATCTATAACCACTTAAAATGCCTAAAATTAGAATTAGGTGCAGCACATCAGCTGCAAATGATTGCACCATAGAGAAGTCTTCAGACATTGGTTTGTCTTGATGAAGTGAGTGGAGTCACCATGGTGAGATTGAAAGAAGGAACATAGTTGTCTACATACATATGTATGCAAAGACTGGGAGAGGATTTAAAAAGATCTCAGAACAATGAGAAAAAAAGCCCACAGTTCCACTTTCCAGAAAATAATTTACAAATAGAAAATTGAGTGTTAAAATGCCTGCCAATATCACCAGGTCAGCAAGTTCAGCCAAAGAGCAGATCACAAGATGTGTAAAGAAGACTCCAATATCCCTAAAATGGAAATGTCATGGTTTGGGGCTGCTTTGCTGCAGCAGGGCCTGGAGAGAGAAACCTCAAGGCAGCTTGAGGAAAGACCGATTGTTAAAGGCTGATGCTGATGATCAAAAAGCTGAAAGAATTCCACATGGAGAAATGGGAAAATCTTTCTTCCAGTCAATGTCAGGGATATTCTGGCAGCTCAAAGGCAGAGTTGTTGCTACCCTGCCCACGTGCAAGTCTTCATTCCCTTGATGAAGGATAGCAGGGCCTGTCGACGGGCCTCTTCACAGCACTGCCTAGTTCTCAGGACAGCATCTTGGAACAGATGTCTGAGAACATGATGTCATACATGACAGCACATCTTAAGCCCTGCTTTTGTACTTGTAAACAGTCATCTGGCAAACCTTTATCTCAGGTTGCTGTACTCTAAGGAGGAGGGGTATTGCACGTCAGAGTCAGAGCTACCATAGAACACCCACCATGAGTTTCATAATACAAAAAGTGTCCTTGTACGGTGACTGTAATGCTGAACTGAAGGACCATGAATTGTGTGATGAATCAGAGAGTTGTATTTGACTCTGGGGACATGAAGCCATGTTTCATTAAAGTGGCATCGGATGAAATGTCCCATAGTGTCGGATACACACACAAACACACAAACACACACAGAGAGAGAGAGGCAGAGAGGCGAGAGAGAGAGAGAGAGAGAGAGAGAGAGAGAGAGAGAGAGAGAGCCTCTCTTATTCATGATTCATCTCTTATCTGATGTTAGTTTCAAATCACATTGTCATCTGTGCCAGCTATGGACGCAGCTCTGTTTGAAGAGTACAAGTCACTTATCCACTCTACTGTCTGAATGTGTGTTACAGTGACAGCAGGCATGAGCTAGCCAATGTAATCCTTGGAAATATTCCCCTTATAACTGCCCATTAGTTTGCCTGCTGTGTGAAAACAGTGGTCTTTTGTGTGTGTTTCTCTTCACAAGAGACTACAAATAAAATGCTGGTAAAGTTCCTGTACAGATTTTATAGAAGTCAAGTTGAGGACTGCAAGACCAAGAAAGAACTGCTTGTATGATTATTTGAAAGGCAAATCAAGGCAAAACAAAACTTCAGAATTTAGCAGACCACTAAACTTGTGCACTGTTTAACTGTTCAGCAACACCTGCACAAAATATGTATTTATGAAGACCTTAAAAATCCGCTCTGTAGGTTCTCTCTAGACCTTAATATCATTGAAAACCTTCAGTGCATAAGATTTTTTACATTTGTTTTTCTTTCAAATGTAAAAAAAATTAAAGAAGTGTAGTTCCTTTAACTGTAGGCATTTTGAAATCAGGTCATCTTTTGCTCATTTAGCTTGTAATTGCATATTACTGCCATTGAATGCCATTGCCTTCTTCCCCAAAATAATTAAATCATATAAATGATGTTCTTTTCCATTTTCTTTATTTCTTACTATTATTTACACCAGAATGAGCAGCTGATGCCCTCATTCACTTCAGCTTGAGAAATCTAAATTACTATAACTATAACCTGATGTCAACAGTTGCTTAGCAGATGCATCACAGTTATGGTTAGAAATGTAAACATAGACAATAAACACAGAAAATGTAAAGATAGCGATGGCGATATCACAAATGGTAGCTGCCCACATCAGATTTGAAATCTTGATGCTGGTCTACTAATATTGACCTTGGTAAAATGCTTTGGGTTGACTGGCTGTGACAAGCTGACTCTCAGACTGATTCAGAGTCTAAAGCAGCACTAAAAAGAAGGTGGAGGAGTTACCTGAGGCTACCATATTCATGTTCACATGTATCCTATTCCAGTGAGGCCTCACATCCAGCTGTTCTTACAGCCTAGACAGATGTGTTTGGTTCCCAATGAGAGCTGACAAAAACAAAGATATACACTTCTAACTGCAACATCCACCTACTGAGTCTATTCATAGCTCCAGTAGAAAGCAAATGTAGAGTTTTTCAGCATGGTGCTCAGGAGATACTGGCTTTAACTCATGTTTATTCATCCATGCACTCCACCACACTAAACACGCACTGTTTCACAGCTTCACTTAGACGTCAAGTCATTGCCGGTGATTAAAAAGTTTTTGGTTGCTTGTATAGGCATGTTTTTGTGACAATGTAAACATTATCCAAATTCAAATGACACCTTTAAGTTGAATCACCGTAACCATGGATATCTTAAAAACTTTGAGGCAACAAAATATAACAAGTTAAACATTGCTGTTTTATGTGTGGGTATAACCTCATCATCTATTTGCATACTGAGCATGTCTTTCCCCACTCTCTCACTGTCACTGGGGAGTCATCCCCCCAGGCTACCTCCTCCTAGGTAGGCAGAACAGGTTATTATTGTCTGTGCTGCTGAGTGTGATTCTGTGCTGGATAGATACTGCCGTGATTGCTTTAGTTCTACCACAAGATTAAAATCAGTGTTTAGGTAGTCATGTAAAGAATTAAAATCTGAAACCTACCAGTTTTTCACCGGTTAAATAAGTTGGGTTCAACTCAAAAGATTCAGTTTTAAACAATTCTAGCCGAGTGTGTTTGAGTTGCCTATACCTAACCTACAATAATAAGTGTTAGGTGTACGTAAACTTATCTTTTCAACCAAACCTACTTTATTTAAGGTAATGAGCCTTAAAATTTTGCTGGGTCTACAGTGCATTCTTACATTCTGTCATGTTTTCCTATAACCTATAAAACAACTACAACTATAACTACAATGATTAGTGTAGTAAAATGCTCTCGCTCATCAAGTAGTTATTATAGTAATCTTTGCATTGATGTCTATTTTACAGAAAGAAATATCAGCTATTCTATTGAAAAAATGTAAAGTCAGGCCAACTTAAAATACAAAATAACTCATTACAGAGCCTTTCTTTAAGTGAAAAGTTCTTCTTCTGTCTCTGACAAGTGAAAGTTTTAGACAATCGCACCACCTACAACCAGTAAAATCATGTAGCAAGCCATTTCATCTGCATTATATAATTAAGTAATTACATAGCAAAACAATGGTAATTTGATTTATACAGATTACTGTAATAAAAGTCTTATTTATATAGTTATGAGTCTCCATTGGCTTGGTGTGTAAAGCATCAGCTGAGTGTAAGTAGGGTGAGTGTGAGGGTTTGGCACTATTCAGCCATTGGCTTCAGTCTCTTCTCCTGCATCCAAGCTGCCTTTGAAGTAAACTGAAGCTGGGCCTACAGCCAAAGTGTCCAATTCACATCTGGACACAACATGTGTGTGTGTGTGTGTGTGTGTGTGTGTGTGTGTGTGTGTGTGTGTGTGTGTGTGTGTGTGTGTGTGTGTGTGTGTCTGTTTATCCCTTCCGGAATTTCTCAAAATGGCGAGTTAGCCAGGAGACAATGTTTTAAGCTAATTAAATAGATTTCCTACATATTATAGAAGCCAGATTTGAATTTCACTCACTTCGAACTTGGCTCACAAACGTGCACATTAAGTTTGGCATGCTTTCCAATAATGTTATTTCTCTGAATACAAGACATTTTCAGTTGCTGTGACAACTCCTACTAGCAGTCTCCTGCCAGTCTGAATGTTGTCAGCTTTTGACATTTTTTGGAAGCATTTTCGGCAGTGGGCAGCGGGGCGTTTCATACAAAACTATCCAGTCTCTCTCCACTGTGACGGATTCTCTGAGAAGATGCTTTTCAAGCTGAGACAACAGGAATGGAATTCTTATTAATATCAGTTGGGGAAAGAGGGGTGGGGGATTGTGCCTATTCATGTGTTGAGGTAGAAATATATTTAGCATGTTCAGCCAAGTTGCAAATAAAATTTGGGGAAGCTGTATTATCAGTGTTGGGATCACTTGTATGGCTAGATATGACAGCAGACATAAGGGTAGTTAAAGAACCAAGTTAAATACATTTGTATTGAAGACCTAGGTCAATGTGACCTCACATATGAATGTCCATTTATGTAGATTGTTTTAGTCCAAAAATATGAATTTCATTTTTTCTGGTCACTGGTAGTACTGTTGGGTAAAATTCATACAAACACATACACAACCTGACTGTAATCTCTTGAAGAACAACTGATAAAACGGCATTGTGATAATGTTGGAATAAATCTGCTATTTATTTTGGAGCTAATAAAAATAAAAGTACCAACGTTAATGTAGAAATGGTAAGCTTTCCTTATTTCAGTATGTTTAATGTTAAGTTTAGGGCTGGGGACCTTAAATGTGCCATGAAGCACTTTCTAGTGATCCACTTTGAGTTCACATTGACAAATTAGACAAGAAATCATATAATGTAAAATATTATTATGGATTTTCTATGTGAAAACAAGTGAATATGTCATATATTACATTTATGGCATTTAGCTGATGCGCTTATCCAGAGTGATTTCCAAGGTTGCTCATATTACAGAGGTGGGCCAGAGAAGTGTTAGGAGTCTTCCCCAAGTACTCTTATTTTTGTTGCACAGTATAGTTTCTCAACCCGTGGGCTGGGGACCACAAAGTCCTCAGGCCCAACCTTGGAGGGACGCAATAGTTCACAGTGAGCTGGTAATGCCACTTTACATCACGAAAGTGAAATCATTTTGTAATAATCAAACTCAATTGATCAATTATGTTCAAAATATCTTAATGATATACACATTAATAGAAACACATCACAAAATAACCACATAATAAAACAAGTAAAATTAAATGTTAATAGTTTGAAACAATGCTGCCATGGGCATGATACAGACAATTTCCTAACCAGAGTTGTAGAAGTATTTAAGTAATTAAAGGAAGAAATAATGTGGCACTGTTCCTCAGAAAAGAAAGTGCAATTTTTAAGTTATTGTTCAGGCCCTATTTCTCAAGATTCCAGTGTTAGCACTTGAAAAATAAATGACAAAACCATTTTTACATAAAAGTTGAGTATTGTTTCCTTGTGGGCTTTATAAATAGGCAGGTCATGGCATGGAAACTGGTTAGAGTCTCTGGAAAAAGGTGTAGAAAAAGAGTAGGTTAAGAATAGGTTAAGATGAAGGTTAAGGTTAGGCATGGGTGTAGATTAAGATTCTTTCTCTGTCACTAGACATTGAGTTTTATCAGAATGTAGTCATTTTACAAGATGAATAAAACAACCAATGTGTGTGTTTTCATGATGAAATCAGGGGGCCTAAATGTGTCACATAGCAAGGGTTCTAGCTCTGCACAGAAACATGCTATTTATTTTTATGGCTGAGTTCACATTGCAAAATATATGATATATCAATGATCCTTATTTGCAATTAGTGTGATCACACCTGCATATACACATATTATCAAACCCCTCTCTGAATAAGTGATGAAAACAGTGATGTGTGATATAAAACAACAACAAAAACCATTCATTATTTGAATTATGAGCTAACTGTTCTCATGTATGGTTCGATTGGTGTCAGACTTAAGACTAATCAACACTTTTTTCTTTAACCTCTCCTCTGATTGAAGAAATCCACCCCTGCTGCGTTACCTGTGCACAAAAGTGTGAGTTCTTCTGACCTGCTGTGTTTTTCACATCTCAAGTCTGTTTTATTTTCACTTGTGTGTGAGAATGAAGCTGGAATCCATGGAAATTTAGTCATCTGCCTTCTTGTCATGGAGCAGCTCCAGCTCTTTGCGGAGGCTATGATGCCAAGAGCAGTTAAAAACTTGTGACTGTGATTCTGTTGCAACAAACAGATCTGCTGTGTGCAGTAATTTAATTAGGAAAAATAGAAAATAGATATATTCTATTTGCTAT
>CM067505.1:19132371-19189177 GCA_034509495.1 Acestrorhynchus altus
CCAGGAGGATAGCTCACTGTTTCAATGACAGCAGAGATACACAGAGCCTGTAGTGGGGGATAGTCCATAGCTCCCTCCCCCAGCAGACCTGTGACAGGACCGTTCTGAATCACTTGGTTTGAGACATACAACAGCCACCTGCACGGAAATTCTCACCAACTCCTTGCAACCAGGTGCTCACCAGCTCCTGGTCTGGACAGTTTACCTGGTTGTGTGCTGAGGGACTGTGCGGGGGAACTTGCAGTTGCCAGAACCTCTGAGGGGCAGCTCTGTCCATCAGACTGCCAGGATGCTCAACTCTCTTTCTGCCCTTTACCCCTCCCCCATTTGCTCTCTGTACATGTGAATTAAGAATCCATAAAGTAAGAGATCTATCAGACTCAAATTGGTAACAGCATCAGAAGATGAGTTTCTGAAAGTTTCATTTGAATTAAAGTGGTTGAAAATCCATATTAAAACATGCCCTATGCTGGTAAAATAATTGGTTAACCAGCTCTTGACCAGCATTATGTATGTTGTGTTTGACTTTGGTGATGCTGGCCATGATGACTGATAAATGGTCTTATGCTGGTCATGCTGGTCAACCAGCTTGTTCATACTGGTCATGCTGGTCAACCAGCATTCTCAAGCTTCATCATACTGGTTGTCTAGCTTAGTGAGGTGAGTCATGCTTGTAGATGACCTAAACCACCTAAACTGGAACAAAATGATACATGCCCTATGCTGGTCAAGGGCAAAGCTTGTGAAACAGCTTAACCAGTTTGACTAGCTTGAGTTGGCTGTTTTCTTTTTTCAGTAGTAAAAAATCTCTGTGAATCCACTCATCTAAAATATAGTTGACACGAGTGTTGACATAAGTCATGAGTGTAGCTTTAAACCTATTACAATAACAAGAGAGCTGGATGGCTTTTCAGATCAGATAAATGCAGTCAAGCGGCACAAACATGCAGTCGAGACAATTTTGTATCAATAAAAGCTCAGATAGGAGAATTGTAGCCCTCCTACAGAAGAATGGCTTGACAGATGCTGTAATAGAATGTGTCTTATTCAATAAAGAGCCCATCACAGAGGATGTGTGTATTCCTGTGAGCTTACACTGCTGTCAGGGAATCATTTTGGACACAATGTCTGGAGAAATCAATTCTGACACTGACACACAAACACAGCGCACCACTGTCACAAATTACCAAGGCCAACCGAGGGCTTTAAACAGCCATTCTAATCCCACACAGTGGAGAATCCCTGACCAACACAGCCAGGTCCATCTCCCAAAACCAAGCCAATTAGAAAAGACTTGCTATGAGCCAACTGAATAACCCAGACTACTGAGACAGAACAGGGAACGTTCAGTGGCGAAAAAAAGTTTAATATGCTTTGTTTCCAGCTGAGTTTGACATGATGAAATGTGTTCTTTTATAGCAAATGTCTTGAGACTGGTCCAGCTTTTTTACCCAGATTGAGCTGGACTGTGGAATGATCAAAACTACATGATTAATCTTTAGAACCCAAGGCCATTTATAGTGGTAGGTTTTCAAAAGATTCTAGGATACACATTTAGGTAAATATAAGTCAATTAAAATCTACATAGACAGACAGGACATTTAGAGATATTTATAGATGTAGATATGGTTATAAATATGGACAAACAAATCGATCCTGATGTAAGCCATTATACAACTCTTCACATAGCTGATGGGAAAAGCTTTATCATGGAAAAGATGTACATTAGATGCATAAAACCATGTGGGATCACAAATGCTTAAAAAAACACACACACACACACACAACAAATAAAGATCAAAGAAGACAAAATATCTGCACA
This sequence comes from Acestrorhynchus altus, assembly GCA_034509495.1. Classification (NCBI taxonomy): domain Eukaryota; kingdom Metazoa; phylum Chordata; class Actinopteri; order Characiformes; family Acestrorhynchidae; genus Acestrorhynchus; species Acestrorhynchus altus. The sequence continues at coordinate 19,134,194 of CM067505.1, forward strand.
TCTCCTCACTGTTGCTATGGTTTCACAGGTTTTTTTTTTCCTCCTCTCAAGGTTGGTGGACAGTGCTTTGAATGTTTGAGTGGTGGAGGAGAGTGGAGGAAAGACAGTGCATATTCAACAGGTAACCAAGCAACCAAACAACACACACCAGCCATGAGGAGTGGGGTGTATTTTGCTTGGCCTTACCTGCCCACTCCATTGCATCCCACACCAGGCTCTACAACTCCGCTGCATCTCTCACACACATTATACTGCTCTCTTACAGCAAACCTGGGGACATGCTACTGTTTGACTGGGCTGGAGATTCTGCTGAAGATTTTCACAGTAACATGCAGCAAACCAGACCCACTCTTACACCAATTATTACTTTATACCACAATAGCAATGTCACTAATATTATACCATTAACTGTTTTAGTGATTTTAGTCATATCTGCTGTTTATATCTGATCTCTATCCCTAATGGTATTGAAGGTGGGAGGAACTTAAACATAAGTTGCTGACCATAAAACATGCAAGGTTTAAGAAGGACACATGAGAATGGACAGAATGTTTGGGTCAGTGGTTCATCCAAAAAAATCTCTAACAATACTGTAAGGAATTATAAGGAATACTGCAAGGAATGAAAGGAATATTAATCTGTAAAAAAATGTAAAAGGTATTAGGCTTTGGACTGCAGAATAAAGGTATCACATATCACAACAAATAACATATTAAGATAACATAATAACATATTATATAGTTTCATACAGGGCATTTCTAAGTAAAAGATTGCAATTGTAAATGAAAGCAGTAACAATGGTTCAAAATCACTTACAGTCTTTAGTCCATACTGTACATATATATCGCTGCTGTCCACTGAAAACCATGTCTTAGTTTTTTCCATCGTTTGAACCCTGTAGCTGCTCTGTACACTGTGTAAATAATGCCCAGTTAACACTACATGGACTTAGTCCTGATTTTTTGAGCTCAGTGACTGTTTTTGGGAATCACCAAAAGCAAAACAAAAGCATTGGGTTAGAGGTACTAATCTAAATCCGATAGTATGAAAAGTGTGAAAAACCAGTTACTGCCACAGAGAGCGCAATACACGGGGTGGAATTGTACTCCTTGCTGCCCACGTGTCTTTGATTAGTTGTGTATAGTGTGAAGAGTATAAAGATCTGAAAGTCATCGAAGTGTGTATATTACATAATTTTCACGCATTGCTAACATTGCTGTTTGAATGCACACAAAGCTGGTCTAGTCCCTGCAAAGAAGTACTTCCAATAGATCAGGAATCTCTCAGATAAACATGAACCTATTGGCACCATGTCTTATGTCACGCATGGGCTTAAGAGGTATAAAGCCTTTGATACAGTCTTTATAGCACAGGATCAAAACAGCATCTTTAATACTAAGAGGAAAATAATGATTGCAAAATCATGCTAATTATTTAAGCTGTTTCTGGCTCATAAATGTAGTTATAAAAAGAACAAAAACAGAAAAAAGGTAGGATATTAACCTTGACCTTTATATATAATTTTTGCTTATCCATTAATGATGGATAATGTTCACATTATTTTCAAATAGAACAAAAGAATATAAATGTTATATAATGTTTTATGTACTGAAACATCTCAGCTGTGATTGGAGATGTTGTTCTGGAATTGTTCTCCCCTTGTTCACCACTGTGATTAAGATCAGTAACACTGACCCGTAAAATTATGCTGTACCATAAACACACTGACTCATACTTCTGTTCAGCTTCTCTCAGAAACACAAACTAGTAATGTTCGTTGGTGAGGTGATTCACTTCTTTAAGCTGCAGTTTCTGCAGCAAAGTTGGTACTTCTACTGCACTCTGAGTTACAGAGACAACTCTGCGCCAAGTGATTTATAAACCTTCTGTCTGAAGTTTATGTGTCTGTTCTGCAACAACACTCTTGTTTTCAAACATTTGATTTCATTGCAATGGGGTTGTTTGTTGCATGATCAGATCAGATTAAGTAATTTGCAAATGTTTTAAATCTCACTGGAATACATCCACATATGATGTTTTATTCACATGATTCACCCCTTCTAATGTATGATTTCAGCTACTTTAAGTTGTATCCATTTGCTAACACAGAGTGCAAATGCACACATTCACACAGCCTGTCTAGTCCCTGTAACAAAGTGCTGCCAATAGAATAGTACCCTCTAAAGAACCTTTGGGCATCATGCCTAATGCAAGGTGTGGGCTATAGGGTTATAAAGCATCTCAGCACTGAACTGCATTCTCTGGAATGATGGTGCTCCATCCAATACATTTGGGATAAGTTGAGGATGTGGTGAAGTGATCATCCAACATCATGACCTTACTACTCTCTGAATGCAATCTAATCATCACAGCAAGCAGAAATTATGACTGCCATTTTGGTGTAATTTTTTTTAATGAAATTGCAGGAAGCATGTAGTGCATGATGCATGTTAGAGTGTTAGTTATTGGTTAGTGCTGGTTGACTGAAAATAATGGTGTACAAACAACATTGATAACATTTCTGTACTGCAGTATCATTATTTTTGTGATGCATATAATGTTACATCTCCAGTAAATCTTAATGACAATCAAAATAGTATAAATATTATTCAACTGCATGTCCCCTTAAAATAACCTGAGCTACTGTTCCAATTTAACAGCAATACCCTGTTCCCCTCACCAGTTTGCTACTGGTAAAGTGTGACAGGGGAAAAACAATTAACAAAAAAAAACATCAACAATCTTGCCACAGAACAGCTGTGCAGCCAATTAGCTAATTATTGTTGTGCCCCTACAAATTGGTGGGGCAATAAATAAAATGAATGGGTAATCTCTATTTATTCAATTTAGATGTAAAAACTCTCACATTAAAGCTGCTAAATATCAATAACCATGTTAACGTCCAAATATGTAACAAAATTAGTCTGTTCCTTCTTTAGAAATGGCATTACAATATAGAATACCACTGATTTACCTCTTCTCCTGTATGGACTCAGTAATGATTGTTGAAGCACAAGCTCATTTTGAATAGGGAGTGTCCCACTTTACCAATATTCACTTTACTTCATGCACAGGAAAAAGTGGGGGTTGACACACAGTAATCAGCAGAGGAAAGTGGAGAAGGTGAAAGACAAAATTCCCTCAGATGTATAGAAGACATTGCTGCAGGGTTTTTGTCTGTGGTCAGTTTTAATTAGTGTAGAATTGACAGAGGCTGAACTGGTCTTTGTATGATGAGCAGAGTAAGAGCAATCTACCTTCAGGCTAGCAATTACACATCCCTTCAGAAAGATGAGTTAATGTAGTGATGATAATGTATTATGATTTCACATGACATCATCATATATGACCTTTCTTGAAGTCTGTTCAACATGTCCAAGTGGTTGGATAGTAAAGTTAGACATTACTAGCAAAACCATATACGGATAATTCTTCGAGTAAATTAACTTTTGTGTTCATCAGGTTATACATTCACATTAGAAATGTTTTATTACTTTATTTCTTTAAAATTTAAAACACATTATTATTATTATTATTATTATTATTATTATTATTATTATTATTATTATTATTATTTCCATTCATATTTATTGTTGTAAACAGTGTCCTCGGACCCGATCCAGGTTTGAATGTCCTCTGCAACTTCCCAAAATGTATATTTTTGAGCAATATATTACCATCCTCAACATTCTTATGCTTTTTAAAGGTAAAACCTACTTCATGCAAGGATGGAAATGTAACCACATCAGGTTATGAAGATTGGGTTTCATTGTACAAAAAGTGTCAAATAACAAACAAAAATAGGGCCTGAAGCAAAAACTTGGGCAGACTGTGTGGTTAGTTCCTAGTCTAGTTCCTTCCCTTTGGGAAGACTCACAGCTTGTAAATGTTTTTGTAGCCAAGATTCTTTCAATTCTTGTTTGAGGGACTTTTCATCCATTCTTCCTCAAAAACATCTCCCAGTTCTGTGAGATTCCTGGGCTGTCTTGCATACACTGCTCTTTTGAGGTGTGTGCACAGAGTTTCAGTGCTCATGGGAATATGAGGGTCATGGTAAAACAGATGGTGTTGTGTTTGCTTCCAGAAATTGCTTGATTTTCTTCCCTTTCTTTCTTCCCTCTACCCATGAGATGTTCCCTGTGCCATTGACTGCAACACAATCCCAAAGCAGATTGATCCATCCCCATACTGATTGGTTGGAGAGGTGTTCTTTTCATGCACAGGTCTTGTTTAGATGTTCTATTGCAAACCTCTGGTGCTGAATTTTGTGGTCTTCTGATGATTCTGCCACTTAGACCACGGTTGTGCAGGTGTTGTTGAACAGTAGAACAATGTACCAAAACTCCAGAGACTCCAGAGTAAATCTTCCTGAAAGTCTGGGGGTTCAGATTTGGCTTTCTAGCAATCCTACAAACAGCTGTCTCATTCCAATAACAAACCTTAATCATTCCTCTTGATCATGAAATAGGTTGTTAATGCATCATTACCATTTACAACATTATGGGGAAAAAAATTAATGGTCACATTATTTATTTTGTAAAGTCTATCGTATTAACCCTTGGGTGGTGCTAGGAAATCCATGACATAGAGTCTTTTTGTCCTGAAAATGTAATGACGGCCATTAGTACAACATCATTACCATCAGTATCTTTTTAACTTCATTACTTCATACGATTTTTTACTGCATGTTCTTCAGTCTATGTCTGTCAGACATCAGTAGAAAGCACTAGAGAATACAAACAAAAAAATTGAATTATGTATGAATTCAGGTGCCAAGGTGACTACATTTCACTTTGCTCAGGGTAACCATTTCCTGAACATAGTTACAAATCATTTTAATTGCAAAACCTATGAAATCACAATGTCTAAGGTATTCTATACGGAAATACTGTCCAGAAGATCAATATACTGTATTTATGTATTGAATGTTTGTGCAAATCACGAGTGACCAATCAAAAGTGTCTGAAACATATCTCAGAGTTGATACCACTCCAATAGACTCAAAATAACTGAAAACAGTGACAGATAGTGACCATTTGATCAATTCGATGGAATACTATGTTTAGAGTGCTCTTATCTAATTAGAGACTTGTCAGTTGGCCCTTTTCTCCCAGACAGGATGGCACTGCTGCCAGACTGCTATACAGCCTCATATCATATTTCCTGAGGTAGTAAAGCAGTATTTATAGCTTTATCAGTGAAGAAGATGCTTGTAACTGATATACTTTGAGGGAAATATGTTTACTCAAGCTAAACTGGAATGCAGTGTAGACAGCAGTGTGTTGTTCACACAGAGAAGAGGTCTGCCTATTGGGTTTAAGTTTACTCACATTATCTCTCCAGCTCCCATGAATATTCAAGACACTTATATCGAACCTCCAACCATTAAAAGAGCTATAAGCAATAACGCCATGTGTCTTTAATCGACCCCTTACCCCGCAATTTCCCAGCTGCATAAAATCCATTACTCCACATTGCCTATTTCCATGAAAGGAGACTTGAAACAAGAAATTCTGTTTTATGCATGTCATAAATTATGTTCCCATTGGGAACTATTTTTACCAATAGCTGTAGGATGAACTGCCTTATGTAATGAAGCTGGTTTATATGGATGACACACTGTGCATGAGAGTGGAAGACTTGTAAGTCACTTTGAATAAGAGTCAAATCAATGACGCAACTCAATGCAACCAAGGCTATACTGTAAGTACGGACATGGAGGGGGGTGGGGAAGAAAGAAAGGAGAATGCCACAGAAATCGTCTGTAGATAAGCAAGCTATTATCTAACTCACTATAGCCTGTGATTGTTTTTAAGAGTAAGAATTTTCCAAAGTATTTCAATTATGCCTCAGTTCAAAAAGGTTAAACAGACACTGGCTCAAAGCTCAGTCTTTATCACATCCTCTGTTCATGAAAAGGAAGGAGATGTGAAAAGCCTTTGAAAGAAATACTCCAGTGTTTTGAAGCTAATACCTCAGGTGTCTATTGTAGTTGACTTTGAGGGGGTCTGTTCTTTTCCATGAACAGGGAAATGTTTTCACTGTAACACTGGATAAAAAGATATTGTGAGTGGTCCGGCAGATGATTAATAAACTCTTAGAACCCAAAATCCGTGGGCAGTTACATGCTGTTTCCTAGGCTTCATGATTTAGGATCAGACATGATAAACATATCAAAACAAACTGCCTTATTAATCATAGAAGTCTCCTCATTGTGTGATGAATTATCGTTGAGTAATCCAGCTTGGAAAACTGAACTAAAATTCACTTATTTCCAGCTAAATCAAATCCCAGTTTAAATGCCAAAGGAGCCTTCCAATGCATGTTGTGGATTCCCCCATTTCAGGACTAATAAAGAATGATCTTATTTGATCTTATCTCATCCTATCTTATGATCAACAAGAGGGGGTGAGACTAATGATGTCACTGATCAAGATGCTGGGTTAGAGAGGAAAAGGAGAAGGAAATGACTCTTTGCTATTTTTGTCAAGTATAATGAAGAACTTATTATTATACAAATCCTTGTTAATGTAATCATTGCAAATGACTCTTAGAAGTCTTGCATTTTCGGCTCAAAAACACTCTGAATGGTCTATTTCCAACAGGTTTCTCAGATGTTAGTGTTTTTTTAGTTTTACATCTCAAATGAAGACAAATGTTAGTAGCCTAGGATCAAATGAAAATATTTGCCATGTATGACTGTCTTCTACAAACAATCCTATAAATACTATTTTAGAGTTTTTGGCAAATAAAAATACAACAAACTCTGAAACAATTCCACAGAATTGGCCTTAAAAGTTAACAGAGTATCAATAACATCAACACCCTATCAGTGGTGTAGTAGTACTGAAGTGTCTGCACTAAACATAACTCTAATCCTTACACTAACCTGAACCCAAAACCTCAGCCCATGTCTGTTCTTGTACCTGTGTCTGTTCCTGTCCCTGTTCCTATGTTTGGTTTCATCATCCCTGTCCCAGTCACTGTATTTGTGTCAGTCCCAGTCTGGGTGTTTGTTCCTGTCCCTGTACCCAGTCCTGTCACATCACCCATCCAGTCCCGTGTTTCACCTGTCATGTCTCAGGTTCCCCAGTCATCTGTCCAGTCTCCAGTCCCATCTAGCGTATCTCATGTCCTGTCTAATGTTCCCAAAATGCCCCTTCAGTCTATGGTTCCCCAAGTCCAGTTTTCTGTCCTGTCTAGTATGTCCACTGTCTTCCAGTCTCCATTGGTGTCTCCGGTCTTGTCCCTGGATCAGTCCACTGTTATGTCACCTATCACCTGTTTCTCTTCCATCTTGTCTGGTTCTTTGTCTCCTGTACAAGTCTAGTCCTGTCATTTGGTGGGTTCTTTTTCTGGTCCCTCTCCGGTGCCAACCTCGGGAGATTGTTGGTTTGTTTTGGTCTTGTCTCCGCCCATTCCCTGCTGTGTCTGACTGTAACACTGCTCCTTCGTAATCACATTCCAGATGTGGTGAATGTTCCTCTTGTATATATAATCCCTCATGTCAGTCAGCTGTTGTGAGTCTACTGGTTACTATGTTATCATGTTACCTTGTTGTCATGTTATCTGGTTGTCTAGTCTCTTGTATCCTTGTTATTGTGTCTGTAAGTCATTAAACCCTTGCAAGTTCCTTAAACCCTTCCTACGTGTGCTTAGTGCACCTTCTCAGACAGTGCAACATACCTTGGATATATGCCTTTAAGGCCCAGCAGTTAATGAAGATCATCTATAGACCTCTAATATTTGCAGAATGCAAACTTTTTGAACTCTACCAAATACTGGGGCCATAATGAATCCAACCTGGTCCTCTAAACCAGTGCTAGTTTGAGTTCCAATAGATTTCTGCCCATGTTTGCATTTTGCTTGTTATAATGCAGCTGTAGTATTAGAACAGGAAAACACAGTGCAAGACTGGACTGAAAACAGGAAACCTCTGCTGGGTCGGCTAAAAATACAGAATTCTTCACACTAAGAAAATGAAGTATGGATTTGTATGGAAAGAGTACAAAGCTGGTTGCTGAGGCTGTACTCTATTAAAATACAAAAAATACCTTTCAGTGAAAATCTCTTGCCATGTTTTTGTACCAGTTAATGTACTTTTAGGTACCAAACATACAATATTGTACCCTTGAGCATACATTTAAGGAAGATCTACCTGACTACAAAAAAACTACATTGTACCTCTGTTTGTAGTGCATAGGATTGTGCAGACTGACAAAGTACTGTATAATACAGCACTATAAAATGCACTACAATTGCTGTGCAGAAATCAATTAAATCCAAATGGGAATGACCAGATTAAGCTAGAAAAAATGTACATAATTTTATAATATACCTTTATGAGCCAGATATGATTGCTCAGATCACAGGGTGCTGGCTTCCTATTGGTTCCCATAATTCAGAAGGCTTCAGCAGGGGGAAGAGCCTTTTCTCATAAAGCCCCCCAGCTCAGGAATAACCTTCCAGATAATGTTCAGGACTCAGACACAGTCTCAATCTTCAAGTCTAGGCTGAAAACTTACTTGTTCAGTGTAGCATTTGGTTGTTAATGTGTTAGCTTAGTTAAGGGCTGCAGATCCAGGGGTTGATGGACATAAGGATTTATGGTAAACTGGGATATTGGTGCTTCACACAATCACTCAGGTTTGTGACGGTGGAGTGGTTAGACACCAATGTTTCAGGATGCTCCCATGCTTATGTTACCTTCTGGTTCTCTGCTTAGTTCATCTGTTATAGTCAGAGCTGCCTGAGTCACTCGCCACACTCCTGTAATTTTTACATTCTCTATTCTCTTTAAATTTAAACATCAAACTGATGACCCAGCGGCCTGAGCTGATTAGGTCCTAACCTCAAGCTCTTCTGCCCCATCTGAGAACCCCAAGCTCCCCTGCTACAACTTTACATTGGCTTTCCACCTTGTGGCTACTGGACCTGGACTAGTTTCCCACCCTGCTAGTTGCTCACCCACCATCACCAACTATGTAGAAATCTACTGCTATTATTATGTCCACCAGAAAACTAACATTACTCGTCCTTTGGCTTGCTCACTAGGGCATCTATCTCCTATCCTTTGTTCATCTATTGTTAACCTTTTTATTTCTTGATTTTTGTAAAGCTGCTCTGTGACAACTTCAATTGTGAAGAGCGCTATACAAAGAAATTTTTGATTTGATTTGATTTGATTTGGTTGGATTTATCGTTCAGGATATGGGAAGCAGAAATGACTATCCACAATAGTGAACCACTTAAACAGCAGTCTGGTAAACTTGTGATCATTCTAAAAAATAAAAGCATCAGGATGATAGAAGTGGGGATGTGCAGCAGGGTCACAGAGTTTTCACCCAAGTGTGAGTCAAACTTTTAAGCTCCCCAAATATACCAATACACTCCGAATGTTCCTAACTGTTCCATTCCACCTTGAAATATTAAGTAGTTACTTCCAAGTGATAAGTTGAGGTCGAAGTGGAAGTTTCAGTTGCACCTTAAATCCTGCCACTGTATTTACACAATCAGTTACAGTTAATTTCTGTTACCTAGATAAATCTGAAAGCTGAAGAATAAGTAGCTAAGCTGGTTTCCTTTTCTTCTATTCCACCTTGAAGTCTAATTCTACAACTTGGTTGCTTTCTGTTGTTCCACCTTAAATTCTACAACTGCATTGTTAAATTCATTTATACATTCACATAAAACTTGAAAATCCAGTGTAGAGACAGTACATGGGTGCAATGGGGATTGAAAATCCAAGATTTGTTTTCCTTTGCTCTGGAATTATAATTTGATGCTGATCAAAACACTCATATTGATTTTTTTTTTTGTTTTGTTTTGGGTTTTTTTACAGTGTACTCTACTTCATGCTATTTTAGGGTTTTGTTTTCTTTCCGTCTTCTTTTGGATGAGAGATATGATTATATAACTCCATTAGATACAGCCCTGTTTCCCATCTCTGTAATACAATCCTCTGTGGTTTTAGTTCAGATAACTCTATATTATAAAATATACAGCCTAATACTTTGTCTCAAGGCCTCAATTAAAGCAATACTTCCTTTGATTTCTATCAGCAAATGAATTCCAGTCTGGTTATATTGCCCTGTTGAGGGCAGAGCAGTAAATGAGGCTAGGGGCAGTTGTGTAAAGGAGAGGGGCAAGGGTCCTGCCTGTTACTGTGAATATGCAGATGTGCGTTGCAGAAGCTTTACAACAAGCAGAAATAGGCAAGTCCAAAGACCAGATAGTGGGGTTTGTAATGAGGAAGGCAATGAGACAGGACAGAGTATTATGAGCCATTCATAATGAACACAGTGATAATGATCATTGCACACTGTAATTATAAACACATAGTACTGGAGTGTGTGTATTTATTGTCAAATGCCCAGTAATGAATTATGTTCTCCGTTTTCTTTTTTAATTCAAAACCATGAAATATATATGACTGAGGAAACCCCTTTGAAAAACAACAGTCCAGCTTTTTGTCCATGTTTAAACTGATCTCCTTTCAGTTTCATACATTTCATCACCCCAGTACTCCACTCGATTTCTTGAACACCACATTGCTCCAACATATTTCCTCAACACCCCTGTATGGGCAAAGCCTACAGTTCAGGTGTAGCAATGGTTTACACATACTAGTAACAAAAATGAAACCAAACTTTGCAATTATCAAAATTAACACTGGACACAGTAAGAAAACCGTGTGCTTCTACCCATAAGATTCCACTGGGAGTCTTACATACATAAATAAAAATCTTAAACCAAGCCAAAACCTAAATGTCTAGTAAATCAACATAAAGCACAGGATTCATTAGTTAGAGAAGAGAAGAGAAGAGAAGAGAAGAGAAGAGAAGAGAAGAGAAGAGAAGAGAAGAGAAGAGAAGAGAAGAGAAGAGAAGAGAAGAGAAAAGAAATCATTATAAGGAAAGGACACATATCTGGATATCATTGTTAGATCCTCTGGGAAACTAAAAGCCTTTCTGCTTGACCTGACCTGGACATGAACAGGAAAAACATGCAGACAGATATTTATATGTCCTCAGTTCTGCTTGAAACACTCTGAAAAGAAAGAAAAGTGTGTGATGTCTCCTCCCAGAGCTGAGAGAATTGAACTCCCTGAGCAGGGCTGTGTGCAAATATCCATCAGCTCAAATGACATCTCACTCTCACAGCCCCAGCACACAGTCTCACCACAATGTGTCCTAGCTCACCCAAAACACCTTGAAGATAAAAGCAAACTACCATTAACCCCCTACATTCCCAACTCTATTCTATAACATTTTGTAGATGTTATTTTACCTTTTCTTACTGGACTTCTTGTTATTGTTGATTCACTACATGGACAATAGTATTGGAACACATGCTCATTATTTTTTCTTTCACAACCTAAAGTATCAAGAAGGAGCTTATACTGCTTTAGTTGGAGTAACTGTCTCTAATGGATTGTTGTTGCATTGCTGTGAACTCCCCAAGTCTTCCCAAAAGTATTGGATGAAGCACCATCATCCCAGGCAATTAAAGCAATTACTCTTCCTCTCCATCCACAACTGAAAGAAGACAGCAGTGGACTGGATTTGGCAACCCAGTGATGGAAGACTGACTTGTGTACCAGGTTCATCCCAGGTCAGAGGGGTTTAGAGCACTGCAGAAGATGTTCAACACTGTTAATTTCTGCAGTCTCTTTTATTTGATCAGATTGCTTGGGCGAATTTCATGTTTGCTATTTTCATGGCCGAGTGTTAAGGGAAACTGGAACTGGCAGATATAATTAGAGATAATGAGCTTAGCAGTATGGGAAATTTCTGTCTTTAGTTAGATTCCTGTATCGTTATAACTAAACTGTTGCCAATAAAAAAAAAAACCTTTTTGCCTTGTTGAATCAGAGTCCATAACTGGGGGATAATGGTGAATGAATGGTGGGAAAAGATGGACAGAACTGAAGGGAATGAAAAAAAGACATGCTGAAATTAACAACATGGACATAGAAGTGTTATTTTGTTCATTACAAAATGAAGAAAGGACAGTGATACAGACCTTGGGACTGTTTGCTGTTTTCAAAACTGGTGTGCTGAGAAAAATTTCACTGTTGATTTTGAAAAAGTCACCAAAACAGAGCTCAACCAAGTGCTTTGCCAGTTTTGTGCTGCAATGAAAAATTGAAAAAGTGAACCATATGGTTTCAGCAGCTATGTTGGCTTACATGCAGAACTGAACAAGGACATCAACGACCCACCCCTTGGTCTTGGTGTATCCAAAGCGAATCCCCTTTCGCCACCAGTAACCGTTTTCATTGGTGTACTGAAAAAACTTTGCATCACATCATCAGGCTATACTAGATGACGATTTCATTAAAATCAAGCACTCTGAGGCACTGGACCCACACACAGCAGTGGATCTTGTCAACAAAGTCTGGTTTGATATGTAGCTACATCCAGGATGGAGAGTATGTTACCCTGACATTTAATGAATCACCAAAACCAGACCCAAACAAGAGAGCAAGAGAGAGCCAACGTGGATTTATGTACAAGCAGCCAGGTGATATGCTATGTCTCATTGCCTCTATGGAGAAATATCTCTCCCTTCTTCCCCGAAATCCACCTGCTTTTGTTTTCCATTGAGAAAAGTCAGTCCTAACCAAAGATATATGGGAATTATATAGTTAACACTTTCTTTGACAAAGCAAATTGGGAATGTACAGTTATTTAATTAAAACAGTAATTCTAATATTTTTCACCTAAAGGCTTAAAACACATCCCAAAGCTAACCTTTCTTCTTCCTACATCTCCTTTAGCGCACAAGTCATTAAAATATTGGAAATCTGTTTTGTTGTATGGAGTTTTGTTTGAATTAAGTTTTGTTTTATGGTGTGTGCATATTATTGTAATTAGTTTAACAGTCACTCTGATGTGACTGTTAAACCTTAAATTGCCTGTACTGGGTGGCCGATTACCACACTGACTAAGATCCACCTTGACCAAGTACAGACTTAGACAATGCTTACAGCCTGGCCATAGAGACAGGCAGACACAAAAAGTTCTGAGACCTGGGTTTGTGCCAGCAGTGCCCACTAAACACATCCTACACTTCCTTACTGTGTGCACAAAGTACCATCAAATCAGAACCAAATTCTTCAATAAAAAAAATCACTCAGATACCTCACATTACAAAACCTTCCTAATCCAAAACTACTTCTCCTCAGAGAACATAAAGAGTGCGGTACTCTGGCAGTGTAGTATGTTCGCGCCTGCCACAGTTTGAGGGACAGTGAGTGACCAAACCATATCAATAATAGCCAGCTCTATATAAATATTATCAATATAGATTATTATAAATCTACAAAATATTATCATCATTATTATTGTTATTATTGTTATTATTATTATAATTATTATTATTATTATTATTATTATTATTATTATTATTATTATTATTATTGTTGTTGTTGTTGTTGTCGTTGTTTTTGTTGTTGTTGTTCATATTATTGGTATCATCCTGTTCATACGCTAAGGTAAAATTAATATATCATTCAACCATTTTTTGTTCTTACAGTTTATCTCAATTGTGAAAACACTAAATCTGAACCAAATACTTGTCTGAACCAAATGCTCAGTGCCCTGAACCCATTCGCTGAATTTGTCACCCTTTGGGTAGAACCTTAAGCATATTTCAGCCAGTTAGATACAGCTTGCACTGTGATGCACTTGGGTTGTGTAATGGTAAGCATGAAATATGATATATATATATATATATATATATATATATATATATATATATATATATATATATATATATATTATATAATATATATATATATATATATATATAATTTTTTAACTATAATTGCTGAGCAGAGTTTTGTTTTGAAAAGCATTTTCTTTATTGGACAAGTTGATTTCCAAAGCTTTATGACCTGCTCATTGTGTTCTCCATTATTCTGTTGTGTGTAATGACTGTTCAATGGTGTTTTTCATTTTTGATTGACTCGGAGTCTGACCTGAAAGCATTGTTTGGTTTCGAGCACTGCTTGAAATGTTTTGAGGAAATAGTTTGGTATTGCAAGAAGAATCAGAGGTTTTGTGAATGTAGTTTGAAAGTTGAGTTTTGTGTTTACAGTTCAGAGAAATGGATGGATGGTTTCAAGAAATGTGTCTCAGCAATTGAGAAAAAATGTAAAGCTTTGACAGCTTTGGCAATACAATTGTCAATGTTTCTCATAGTTGAATGAGAACGAGACAGAAAGAAAAAAGCGAGAGAGAGAGAGAGAGAGAGAGAGAGAGAGAGAGAGAGAGAGACAGAGAGAGCATGGCACATAAATGCAATGCATGTGAAGGGGCTAATCCCATCTGCAGTATGCTGATTTAAATCTAGTGTATTTAATGCGAATGGTAAGTAAAGCTGGCATTGCAGATGCATGAGCAAGTGAGAAGAATGCAGGGATGAACTGAGACTGACTGAGAGAGAGAGAGAGAGAGAGAGCTTTACTCCATTAGCATTCTGAACTGACCTAAACTATTTATCATCAATAAATTATCTTTTGAAATCAGCACTTGAGCAGAAACAGAGGTCTTGTCATTCTTATTAGACTGTGGCAGTGATGCTTATACGATCCCATTAGAGAGAGAGAGAGAGAGAGAGAGAGAGAGAGAGAGAGAGAGCTGTAATAAAGAGGCAGTTCTTTGCAGCAGATCTGATCAATGCCCGAGCTAAAGCAGTCTGGCAGCCTCAGCAACATTTATATGGATGAAAGAATGAGTGTGTGTGTGTGTGTGTGTGTGTGTGTGTGTGTGTGTGTGTGTGTGTGATGATCACACAGTGAGCTCCAGTGCTCTATTAATCACAGCACTGAGATCACCCCCCTCCCCCACACCACGGCCTGTGTCACCATCTCTCCCCTGGAGACACCCTGAGGACTCAAAACTCTCTGTACTAACCCACCTACCCAGGAGCTCTGTACTCGTGAAAAACCCTCAGCGCTGTACACACACCCTGCAGCTCTGTGGTATCACACCTCACACAGCTCTGTATTCACACACACCCCTGCAGCTCTATGTACGCACAACTCACAGTACTGTACTCACGCATCCCCTACAGCTCTGTATTCACACTGTACTTACACACCCCACAGTTCACACACTACAGCCCTGAACTGACACACCTCACAGCTCTGACGTTACACCCCCGATCAGTCAGTACTCACACACCCCATAGCTCTATACTCACACACCTCACAGATCCATACTCACACACCCCACAGCAACTTACTCACACACCTCACACCTCCATTCTCATACACCCTACAGCTCCATACTCACACACCCCATATCTACATACAGTTCCATACTCATACACCCCACAGCAACATACTCACAAACCCCACAGCTCCACACTCACACACCTCACAGCTCCATGCTCATAGTTCCATACTCATACACCCCACAGCAACACACTCACACTCCTCATAGCTACATAGTCACACACCTCAGCTCCATACTCACAGCTCCATACTCACACACCCCACAGCACCTATCTCACACACCTCCCAGTTCCATACTCACACCCCACACCTCCATACTCACACACCTCACACCTCCATACTCACACACCTCACACCTCCATACTCACATACCTCACACCTCCATACTCACACAGCTCACAGCTCTAACACATTATTTCTTCTGTTTGAAATTTGACTTCACACACATGTCCTTGATCCAACATACATCATATCACAGTTACAACTGCAAAGCACAATAGAATAGAATAGAATAGAATAGAATAGAATAGAATAGAATAGAATAGAATATGAAAACATCAGAGCAAATAACAGAGCAAAACCCAATAGAATAGAGTATAAAACAGATTTGAGCAAATAACAGAGCAAAGTACAATATAAGGGAATGGAATAGAATAAAATAGATCAATCTCTATCTATAAATATAATAGAATTAAATAGAATTTAGCTCATATAAAAATATTTACACAAGTAAAACCATACTGGCCAAGCTGCCTACCCCTACACTTACACATCTGTCAGCAACTGTCAACATCTGCCCACACCCACATGTGAATGAAATGACCACAACTGAACAGAGCGAAGAACTGTAGAACAACTGACTTACAGGAATTCCTCTTGCTGCTGTCAGCTGAGCCTGGGGAAGACATGCTGGATGGATGGAGAATGTCCTCACACAGCAAGTCTAAAAGCGCTCATCCTGAGACACACACACACGCACACACACACACACACACACACACACACACACAAACACAGTGCTTGAGTTTCTGTCAGAGATTGCTGTGTTTGTGTGTGTGTGTGTGAAGGTAGCACTGAGGCTTACTGAGTGGGAGGCAGAACACACAGTGAGTGTGAGTAGCTGGGAACATACCACTGAGAACCTGAGGATGAGGGGAGGATGAGGATGAGAGACAGAGAGAGAGAGAGAGGGAGAGCGAGAGAGAGAGAGGGGGGGTGTCTTTGCGTAATAATCACATCTATCTGCTCAGCAATCCAATTCAAACCAATAAACTATGACAAAAGCTGACATAAACCCTCACCTAACACACACACACACACACACACACACACACACACACACACACATACACTATATACACAATGGTCTGACCGATATGAACATTTTAGGGCAGACACCTTCCAAATTACAGGTTTATGTCAGGAGACAAAAAGCTTTCGATTATGTTAGAGCATTTCTGTTGGTCCACTCATCATGGAATTTTTTACCAACTGCCAGATTCCTGTCAATTATGTCAAAAGGAGATAAAACTGCCTTGGAGCTAAAGTTCTATCTGACATTGTTGCCAAAATTGAGTGATCCACATATCCTTATTCTATAATTTATTTTTTTGCACTTTTAGACATTTTATTGACAAAACAAGGTCTCTAAACTCAAAATTAGCTCTTTAAGATTCTACCTGTAAGCCAATCAGAGCTCAAAATGCACACAAGAGAACAAATCAGGTTCTGCTTCTTTGTCATATCACTGAACTGCTCCATGCCACGAGCAGATAAAGAGAACATTGCACTTTACTGAGAAACTGAAGTAAGCCCAGCACTCAGAATCTGCCCACCCCATGTATTAAATGTTCTCAAAAGTTAACCATGTAATTTCAAACCATGAATACAAGGAGGATTACATATCTGTATACTTAATCTACCCACCCAGATAGAGTGTGAAGAAATAGTCTTTCTCTCAGACTGACCTGGGATTCAAACCTGTGATCCTTGGATCATAGAGCTAGCACGTTAGACTGCTGAGCAACTCAGAACCAAAATTCAGCTGAAGCCCATTTCAAATTAGATGTGATGTGCAAAATTCAGCCTTCTGGCTATACTGTATAACCCAGAGCCATAATTAAACAGCAGACAGCTGTATTATAAGTTATAGTGGCATTGTTTCACTAGAGGAACCTTTGCGATAGTTGTAAAATCTGTTGGTCTTAAGTAACTGAGTTATAAAACAATACACATCTACATGAAGTTTACTTGGTAAATGGAACAAAGAACATGCAGGTTGTGCCAAGTTATTCATCACTAGAAATTTCAAACAGAAAATGCTGTCAGAAAGCTTTTTTTATGCACAAAAGAAGGACTTAGAACTTATCATATGCTGTTCAGTTAACCTTGTAGAAACCTTGTAACCTTGGTAATTTTGCATACTTCAACATACTTTTATTGACCAAAACATCGTTAACGTATTTATAAGACATAATACCAGATATTTTTATTTTCAGAGACTTGAGACTATGCTGCTCAAATTTGTTGAGATATACACATCAACAGAATTTAGATATTTGTATGCATTTGATCATGTTTTTTCTTCCTTATAAAGATAAAAAACAACACTTTTTATCCAAAAAAATCATGTTGGATCTTGATCCTGAATCCTGAGATGAAAATGCAAGAAATTTAATTAAAAATAAAAAAGGCCCCTCCCTTCTCATTTTCCTGTATAAACCAAAATCTGGGCCAGTGATGGCCCCTCCCCTCTTTAAACATATTTCAGTGATTAAGGTTAGATAAGGTAAAGCTTGTTGTTTGTTATACATGTATCATGTCTGTAGGTTACTTTGGTACTGAATTCTCCAATGGTGTTGGAATACAGATACCTGTGAGAGGAGAGAGAAGATGAAGAGAGGAGAAGATTCGAAACAGGACAAGGGGGCAAAGTGAAACTCAGATGTAAAAGTAGTAAAAGAAATTAAGAGATGTTGGTTGACCAAGGAGAAGAAGACAAAAAGAAGAAGAAGCAAAAACTGTATTATAACCATCAAAAGAAAGATGCAAATCTTCAGTACCAGTTAAAGGATAAACAGGTGTCTGGAACAGAGGAAGAAACATCTCCCCAAATTCCTCCTAACTTATCCACATGGTCTTGTCCTCCTGAGACAAGACCACATATTCTAGAACACAACATAGCTTGTTGACCTTTCTGCAGACTCACTTCTGCAGATCTTAGGAAGACATGAGCCTTTCCCTGAATTGGAGACTGAGAGTGACCATGTTCTTAGTGTCCCATTGGTCATCTGGAGAGGCCACTGTCTTATTGACCTGGTCAAAGCTTTCAAAGATCCTGACATATTATGGTCTGAGGTATACATTAAGATGCAATTACCCAATGGTATGCTTGAAGAAGGGGAAGATATAGGATTGTTTAAGGATTGCATTACTGAATTCCATAGGGAATGTTGCCAAGGTACCTTCTTCAATAAAGATTGAGGAATTGCAGTCTGTGGCAAGAATCATGGTTTTGGGATGGAAACAAGCTGGATACTTTCTAATGCAGAAAGCAGCTCCATTCCTAGAAGAGGTACTGTATGGAACTGCAACCAGCAGCTGCAAGGATGGATTCCTACAATATTTGTCAGATCGGATAAGACAAGTTCTTCTCAGTCTCCTAGAGAATTGTGATTCTGTTGAAATGGAATGTTTGATGTGCATGAATATTATCAGCTTCCAACAATCTCATCCCAATACTGTCACAAATGTCTAATTCAAGCATCCCAGTACATCCATAAATGCTGGCACTCTATTGTTTGTGCCACAGCTGACAATGCGATTGAAGGTCTGCACCAGCTGTTTAGGGAGAAAAACCCAACCTCAAAGACATTGAAGGATGTGCTCCAGGTCCCACAAGAGATGACAGCAGCATAACATGCAGCTGTTTGCTTCCTGAAGCAATATATTGTTGAGGATGATCATCACTCTACAGAACCTTTTGAGATTTTGCACCAGTTCAAATTTGGTGGGAAATCCTATCCAAGTTTACGACAATTACCCAGACTTCAGAAATGTTTTCAGTGGTGTGCTGACACATTCTGTGTGGGTAATTAATTTATTCATTCATTATGTATTCATTATGATGTTTGGATAGTCTTTGTCTCAAAAAATCTATGGAGGTTAAAGTAAATGGATGTATGACTTTTCTCATTAACCAGTTCAAAATATTCCTAGATTAATTTGATTTTAACTTTTTTTTACAGAACAGGTTACAAGGTAATGACTGGTGTTGTTAAGCAGTTTTTCACATATAGGGTGTCTTTTAAGTCTGCAGTTACTTCTTAAAGTAAAAAAAAAATGTAGGCCTAAATTTGTGTTTTCTTGTTTGTTTTTAGAAGCAGGCACATAAAAATGTATGATGTTTTACATAAAGGGAACGGTAAGAGTTTTTTTTATTATTCTTGTGTTTAGACTATTTTTATGCCCAGTGCTCATCAGTCAGCAGTTATTTGTTGAAGTAAAACATTTAAGCCTAAAGTCATGTTTTCTTGCTTGTTTTTACAGCAGTCTTTAATTTGGAAAATTAACAACTTATTTAATTAAGTTTTTCAAAAATGCATTTTTTTATTAATTAATTTTAATTGTGAATTTATTTTAAAGGCAGGCTCTGAAAGTTTAAAGACAACAAATAAGAAAAAGATATAATTTCTTATGTTTTAATTCATTGAAGTGTAATGATTAGTGATCACCGCAGATGCTGGAAGGTTGTGGATTTAATGGATAAACACGGAGTACAAAACAAAAGAAACACACTGAACTAAGGACTGACAGATTAACAAACAGGATCTTGACTTAAACAAACTACAGAGACAAACCATGGTGGAAACAAAAAGACTTGATAACATAGGACACACCTGTAGCTTGGTAAGGGCAGAGACAGGACCAAAACAAGACACATGTGCTTAGAAACACGGGGCAAATAAATAACAAGGACGAGATGGGATGACAGAAGATTAACAGGAAATACATGATAGGAAACACATTTGTGTTTCAGTAAATGACATTTAAATTAATTAAGTAATTAATTAATTTACAGTTTCAGATATTTCAGCAATAAATAGTGTGGTGTTTTAGAAAATTGAGGATTGAGGATTTGTTAAAGGGTGGATGCGATGCCTATTCCACATGTCCTGTATGTTTTTCAACTTGTCCTACAAAAAAGTGTAGCAGGTGATGGGAAAATACAATTAATTAATTAATTAATTAATTAATTGAAATGAGCATTCAAGTCAATCAAGAACACATTTTTATAACTACTGATTATTTAATTAAAATCAGAGCATGGTTTAATAAAAATTAGCATGTTTTATACAAATTGTGCTCATTTGCCCATTTTAGGAAAAACAAAAACAAGATCACTTGGACAAAGACATAGACAAGGGAAGCAGAGGTACTTGCAGGGTTGAGGATGTATTAACAAAAGGAACATCCTGACAAACACTAGAACGTAACACAGGGCATAAACAAACAGACTGGATCTCTACAGTAACAAAAGGACTGGCAGGACAGACTGAACTTAAATACAGGGGCTACATTAACTCAGACACCCTGATGAAGGGTTACAAAGGGGACACAGCTGGGAATGGGTGGAGTAAGGGAGGAGACAAGCCACATGCTTAGAAGCACATGGGGAATAAACAAAACAAAGAAGAGACAGGAAGACAGGAGATAGACAGGACAGATACATGACAGTAGGTCCCTCCCCGAAATTCAATTCCAGAGCACGTAAACCAACACTCCCTGGGGCTAGCCCAAGAGAGGGACCTGAAAAAAAAAATGGACAGGACAGGAGACAATAATCTAGACAGGGACAGAGGAGAAGCTAAAGACTCCACAGGAGACAAGACTTGAGATGTGACTGGAAATACACATTACAATACTGTTAGGAAAAGTTAGATGTATATAGGTTAGTTGCATTAACTAGACACCATACTTCCACAATGCACACTCCAGCCACTGGGGGGGGGGGTCTCTCTCTTCTTGAGATCCTGAAGTGGAGGCTTTAAAGGAAGGCCTGGTGAAGGAGTGAGGCCTGGACCTATGAAAGAAGGTGGAAGTTTTGGAATCCCTCTCCTAGCACATGGAAGGAAGTGTTGCACCTTTTTGTTTTCTTTGCTGCCTACCCTTTTTGAACATTCTCTCTGGAAGTGTGGGCTGGCCGGCTATGGAGTCAGTGCTTGGGTTCTTCAAGGATCTCAGGTAAGACGAGGAACCCTCCCCAGTTCCCATTCACTCACCTTAGCCTCATACTCCTTACTTCCACATTGGGTAACCGCAACACATAGTCATTAGGCTAGGGACTCTAGTTAACTGACCTTGAATTCCTCTAGACAGCTTGTTGTGTAAAGGGGTTAACTAGTGGTTCATAGCAATACTAGAGACTGGAACTGGGGACTGGGAAACATGACAGTGGACATGATCTGAGACTGGGAGACACTGGACATACGAGACAGGACATTGGACTAGAGGAACATGAGTTATATGTCTCCATCGCCACAGCTGATGCATTACAAATGCTGAGTCAACCTCCTTTGCAGGATGTGGTGCATTGGGTACTGCCATCACAGGAGCAGCTGCAGTAGTTGCCCTCGCTGTTGCCCTCAGAGCTCAGGTAGTTGGCACTGCTGAGGCTGCTGGGGCATAAATGCTGGGCTGCACAGTCCTGCGTACTTAGCTCAGGAACTGCCACACATCTGCCATGTCTTTCAGCCCAGACCCCCATTAACTGCATCCCAGCATGCCATTTATGTGTTAAGAACTTCTTAACACTTCTTAAGAAGCAGACTTTTCATTTGAAAACTGAAAATTAGAGGATTTTATGTTAAATACAGTCATACAATTTCTGTTTATTTTCATACATTACCCCAACTCATTTTGTGTTTCCTTTTATTTTATGCTTGATCATGATGTTCAAGACTTTGTTAACCAATATTCCTTCATAATAGAAATTCCATCTGTATGTTACAATGCATTATGACATGTAGTACATAAAGTATACCAAATCTGTGTATAATGCATTATAACATTAGCATGTACAGTTTTCTCATGAACAGATATTATAATGCATTATGAAACCTTTTTATAAAGTCACACTTTCATATTTGTATGTATGTATGTCACAATTAATTATATTGGCAATTATATTGGCTTAGGTTATTGTAATATATATGGACAATATAATATGGACAAAAAGGTGGACAATATTGTGTCTCTGGCCAGACTGTTTCACATTTGTCTCCCTTTCTCTGTTTTGATCATTTGAAAAATGATTGGAAAAACAATTTATTGATGCTACTGAACATATGCTTAGTATTAATTTGTGATTTTAGGAAACAACCTCAAGCTAAGTTTAGGAGTTGATTGCTAGAAAACAGTTTGGTAATGGAGTGACTGATCATCTGAATAATCAAATATTCATTTCAATAATCACATAAAAAGGATTTTTTTTTGACTGATTAATGACAGGATCCAAGAAGGAGTCACCAAATACAATGGTGTCATCTACGTATGGGATAATCTCATTCCTCAGGCCCTCCAGACACTTCCATACAATGTAGAAAGGCCACTGGGGCATTCATTAATCTGAGTAGAATCCTTATCCATTCATATAGGCCCCAGGCAGTATTAAAGCAGTCATTGGCCTGCCCTGTCTGGTCATGAACCATTGAGGGTAGGCCTTCCCTTGATGTAATAGAGGAAACCATGAATTGCCTGTAAGGCCATCCATGATGTCCTGCACATTAGGGATAGGTTGGCAGTTAAATGATCTTCCTGTTTAATTCCTGGTAGTTGATGCACAAAATCAGTGTTTCTTCTTTTTTCTAACATGCACCTCTGGGGATGCATCAAGTGATGTCTTCCAGCCCTGTGGAATGAGATCATGCAGGTAGTCTTTCATCTCCTTGTGTTAAGCACACTCAAGTAAGTTTTTTTGCAACATGCCCAGTATCTTTTATTGAGATGTTAAGTTGTAACTTGCAGCCAATTTCACCATCAGATATTAAAAGGAAACTGGACTGCTCTCTGAGCGTTCTACATACCACTTCTCTCTGTCTCATCAATATGACTTATCTGGGGGATCCCACATTTCACCAACTGTCTCATCTTTTTCTACCCACGTGGCCTACAGCAGCTTAACCAAAATATTATTGTACTCTGTAGGGTTCTGCACATTAATAGTGATAAATGGCTTGAGACCCTTTCCTAACTTCACTAGTACCTCTGATAATTCAAGTCCATATGGCCACTGTGGGATAACAGCAACCTCAAACAGCAATGTGGTGTCTTCTCACAATGGTTGTGTCAGACTGAAGGGAGGTGTACTTTGGTACACTGACAGTTTATTTTGTTGTCTTAACATTGAATTCAGAAACTTGTGCACCACTCATATGTTACACTAAAGCTTGTGCTCATTTCAAGACCTGGCAAAGCTACTCTAATTCTCTGAGCTAGTTGTTCTTTGGTAGTTGCACTCTACTGTTTTAATTCACTATCCACAAATAATCCAATCATTTTGAGTCTCCCCTCATCACAAGTGTGGGAACAAATACGTTGGGTGTGGGTATGGCCTTGGGAAACACATTGAAAGTCATTACTACCTAGCCAGTTTAAGACGTACTGTCTCCATTTGGAGCCAGATTTTTCATTACTAATGAATGGGGCCATTTTAACATTTTAAATAATCCCTTGGACATTTTTGTGAGTTGTCATACAAAAGCGAGATATTGTATATTGTTGCATATTGTTGCCTGTGAACACTCCAGTGATTCATTTGGCATGTATTGGAAAAATATACTGCTCTCTTACACTCAATTTCACCACATACCCTTTTTGCCACACTGTGCATATGCTTGTGACATTATGATGTAGCTGGCTACTCCCTGCCCTCGAGCTGAAACCATCCTGACATGAGACTGTACTGTAAGAGACCTCCTGCTCTACACCCTGTTTACATTAGGTGACTGTTGTATATTGGGTGACTATTGCCTGTGCACTGACTGACATATTCAAGGTTATCCAGAATGATGCATTTCACACCAAACTAATTCTGAATGGCACTGATTAAAATATTAATTGTTAAATTAAGCAGAAGTATTTGGGGAGTTCCCCTTATGTATACCCTGATCAGCCATAACATTATGTTTCTACAATCACTTTCCATTTTATTAACTCCATTTACCATACAAGCACTTTGTAGCTCTATAATTACAACCTGTAATCCATCTGATTCTCTACATAGTTATGTTAGCTGGTGAAATGTTAATGTGTGCTGTGTTGCTTCATCATTCACTTCTTTCTTCCTCCTTCCCAGTCCACAGCCATCTGCAACCACTGTTTCATGGATTAAATGTCATTTTCTGATGCCATTAGTCTCACTGTTCTTTTGCACAGAAGCTAGTGAACACAATAAAAATATATTTATACAATATATTGCTGCTGTCCAATTAAAAAAAAGCACTGTCCGTTTTTAGTTTTCTCCATAGTTTGAATCCTGTAGCCAGTGTAAATTATTCTGGATGACCAATAATTACTCTTATTTACATTAAATTCTATTAAAAATTAAGAACTTTTTTGGATGTGCTACAAAAAAAACTGAACTGAAATCAGAGAATTAATTAATTAATTAATTGTAAAATGTATTAATATGGTGAGTAAAATGACAGAACTACACACTTTTCAGCAGCAGAATAAAACAGATCCAGTTGCTGTAGCACAAAGTACTTCTATGAAAAATAAACAAAAAAAAAACAGCCTTCCAGCAAACCCAATGGCCCTCAATCATAATGTCAATACTGGACAAACTTAATGACCCTTAATGGCCCTTTACTGGAGCCTACATTCCATTCAGCACTGCTAGAATGTAGAGCATTAGCAATGATTGAATTAATAAACAAATGAATGTTTGCTAATAACAACATGACAATATGACTAATAAAGTTTGACTGTTATTATGAAGTTATTGAAGCTCTAATGGAGACAAATGATTACAGATACAACTTCACATATTTCATCACATTTTGAAATTAATATTAAGAAAGACTTAGTCTTGTTAAATTACTTAAATCTTCTCAAAGCAACAAATCATAAAGTGATCAATCAATTAATCAAAGTTTATTTATACAGCAATTTTCACAGTGGAGGCAATGTCACAAAGCATCTTAAAGAGATCTGGGTCCAAGCCTCTTTTGAGCAAGCCAGAAGGTGACAGAGGCAAAGAAAAACTCCCTCAGACTAGGAGGAAGAAACCTTGAGAGGAACCAAGTCTCAAAAAGGGAACCGATCCTCCTGTGGTCAACACCAGATAGCTCAATAACATAAAGAACAAAGAGAACAGGACAAAATGATTAAAATAATAAAGAACTGTATATAGCTAGTGTGAGCATGTCATATATGGGGGATTATGAGTTATGAGAGAATGTGAGCATAAGATATAAGCTCAGTGTTAAGGTGAAAGTCTGTGCAGGTTAAAGAATCATATGCTGGTAATGCAGTCTCTAATGTGGAACGAGTGAGCCAATGCAAGTCTGCAGTTTTTCAAGCTCTGTTATTTTCATAAATGTGGTGTGGACATACCCGAAATCTTAGGGTAAGGGTCACTGATCTCCCACCAAGATGAAGTGATTGTTTTTATCATATGAAATAAAGGTAGAGAATAATCAGCTCCAATGTCTTCTTTAAATATGCCAGAGTCCATGTGTCTATGAGCTTTCACCCACAGGCAGCTGCAATATCCCCCACCTCCATCAGCACTGCCCTCACATTATCCCTGAATTGATTGGGGTGTTCAGTATGAAAGAAAAAGATCAAAAAGTATCAAGCTTTCATCTGCTTGAATTTAATGCTGTTTTCTGTTGTTCAGTTTCAGATATGTTTAAGGAAATGTATCTTGTGATCTGATGATCATTAACAAATCTCAGAATAAATTGTAGAAACAGACTACATATTAGAGATGTGCATGTTTGGGTTTCATATGACTAGTAAGCAAAGAAGATCTGAATGTCAGCTGGATTCGTATTTTAATTAATCGAAAGGCACAAGCTCCTAAATAACAGTATTTTGGCAGGTTTTGGGGGCTACAATTGTGCTGGCCTGACATTGTTCTCAAATCGATCTGAAGCACTCTACAGCCCTTTGTAATCTACATCAAAAAGTCTGTTTGGCTCATGGGGGATCTTTTCCTGGTTCTCTTGTTTGACTCACTCTTTAGTCAAATAAACAGAATGTTTCTGCACAGCTGAAAACCCTTCGCTGATTGTATATGTGGCACTTTAATGTGTAATTACTTTCTGAGGAGGCTACGGTCCTTCAACATCTGCAGGAAATTCCTGTGGATGTTTTATCAGTCTGTGGTCGCCAGTGTCCTGTTCTACACTGTGGTGTGCTGGGGGGGCAGCATATCCAAGAAGGACACACACGGGCTAGACAAGCTGATTAGGCGGGCTGTGTGGTTGGCACAAAGCTGGACTCTCTGGTGTCAGTGGCAGAGAAGAAGACTCGGAAGAAGCTACTGGACAGATTTTCAGGAGATCCCAGGCTACTCAAATTTGTTTTCATTTGAGATGTAAAAATTAACAGAATTTAAATATGTATATGCATTCGACCATTCACCTACATTTTTTTGCTTATAAGGACTAAAAACATACAGTCTTTGGACAATCAACTGGACTACATTTGCCTTCTGTAATCAACTATGAGTTTTTGTTTATGGAATCACAGTTGAACAACAACACCTCAGACCACACCATTCAGCTTGAGCATCTAACATGCTATCGAGCAGACAGAGCTCTTGTTGAACGAGGTAAGACCCATGGCAGGGGGCGATTTCAACCATGCAGATCCAACATGGGGAAAACAACACACTCGGCCAAGTTTACACAACCCATAGAGGAGCTTACAAGATCCATCCCCTCCCCCAGATCGGCACCTCAGAGCATCTTACTGTTATGCTCATGCCAGCATACAGACCACTGGTTAAAGTCCTCAAACCAGTTCAAAAGCAGGTACAAGTGTGGCCAGAGGGCTCTACAGAAGCACTCCAGGACTGTTTAAATACCACAGACTGAAATGTGTTTAAAAACACTGCCTACATCACCAAGTGTATTGATGATCTCAAACTGATCTCAAAACCCTCATTGTTCAGTCTAATCAGGACCCATGGCTGACAGGTGAGGTCTATAGACACCTGAAGGCCAGGAATGCTTCCTTCACAGCAGGAGACCAGGTAGGCCTGAGAACAGCTAGAAACAACCTGTACTGGGGAATCCGAAAAGCTAAGAGGCAGTATTCCAGGATGACAGCTACCACTTCAATGACCACAGAGATACATGAAGCACATGTTAGGTGCCTATACCACTTTAAAGGGACCCTCATATTTTATATTACCCTCATATATTATATTTTCTACAATTGCATTTACTCTTTATTTAATCGTCACTGAATATATTAGATTCTACTGAATGTTAAACATTTATTACTGAACCATGGGTCTGAGAGAAATTTAATTTCAATGATCTGTATGTCAGATTGCAGCATTGACAATAAAACTGACTTTGACTTTGATAAATTCATCATATAATGATGAGACCACCATGGTTAGATAAGGTAAGTAGTTTGTGATGATAAATATCTGTAGGTTACTTTGATATTGAAATATGAAGAATAGAAAATGGAATGTAATCTCAAGATGTTAATCATTGTAGATGTAACTCTTTCTAACAGTTAAAGTAGTCATGTGGTTTTATGTGCCAAAACAGACATAATTAATTTTCCCTTGACCATTGTTTTTTCTTATGGACATCATAACAATGACGAATTTGAAATGCATTGTCTTTCCATTGTATTTCTTTGAAATATGGACTGAGGAACAAACAATACACTTTTTTTGCATAATACTCATCAGTATTATGTCTTTTAAAAACCAAGGAACATTTGGTTCACCTTGACACTGGCCTTTTAAAAAGAACCAGCAGTTGTCTGTTAATTGAATCAGATCTGTCTGTTTCTCCATAGAGAATGAATGGCTGTGTTCTCTTTAATAGAGTGATGGATAGAGTGCACATTATCAAATTATTTCCATTCACTGCCTCAGTCTTGTAGCAAATCTACACATACAATAACCTTGTATGCATTCTTATTATTTTTGTTTGAATGGGCTTTGAATGGGAGTCATGGATGTACTGTATCTCCGACCTGGATTTCATTCAGGATTCATCAAAGAGGCCTCTGCTAACAAAAGAATCTTTTACAGCAGTGGAGAGCTAAAGCACGGATGGGCTAATACGGACTACCAGAGCCAGAGCAAAGAAAAGAGAGCATCAATGGTGTACTTATGGGTCCCAGTGCAAAATAAGTGGCTCATGCTTACTGTCAGCACCACAATACAGACACAAAGCAGAGATCTTCATCCCCAGAATTCTGAGGCAATTCCCACAGTTTCACTGACCATGATCAGAAGCTTATCACTTCTTACCCACTAGTATTCTAGTTTTCACTGTTGAATACTGCATCCACCCAGTTTCAGCTGTCACAGCAGCCTTTTTTTATTTTAAAGCTGCAGTAATTTGCTGCCAATACCAAATTGTGAATTTCATCCCAAGTATCATTTGCGCACTGATCAGTCATTAAAGCAATAGTTCTTATTTTGGGGATTTCGGTTTAAATATATATATATATATATATATATATATATATATATATATATATATATATATACAAAGGCGCATGAGAAACGTGGAATACATTAAGCAGCAAGTGAACAGTCAGTTCTTTGATGCTGAAAAACTGAAGCTGAAAAATGGCAAGGACCAAGTTGGTTTTGGGCCTTGATCAGGGATGTTCACAGAAGCCCCACCTAACAACTGACAGGACACAAACTACTGTCTCAGTGCCAGATACCACATGGCACCTTGAGAGGCCTTCTAGAGTCTATGCTTCGATGGGAAGAGATGTTAGGAAGGTGGTTTCAATATTAAGGTTGATCAAAGCATACATAGATATTATTTGAATTTGATGTTTTGTGCACAGTTCTTTAACTTTTTCATGTGTTCATGTGTTGATACTGAAAAGATCAGAACTACAGGTGATACAGAGAGAGAAGGGTACAGGGAGCTGAAGCAT
This sequence comes from Acestrorhynchus altus, assembly GCA_034509495.1. Taxonomy (NCBI): domain Eukaryota; kingdom Metazoa; phylum Chordata; class Actinopteri; order Characiformes; family Acestrorhynchidae; genus Acestrorhynchus; species Acestrorhynchus altus. The sequence continues at coordinate 19,163,598 of CM067505.1, forward strand.
GAGCGGACAAGCATCCCAATGGTGTCAGCAGGTTTTGAGGCTGCCAGTGAAATTGTCTGAAAGCTTGCGGTGGGCTGGGTTACAGCGGAGGTGAGAGGCTGTTTCTAGGCTATGCCACACTCCAGGCAAAGTTTGTTTTTGTTTTGTTTTTTTGAATCACAATCTGAGTGTTTGTCCAGGCTCCCACACACACACAAACACACACACACACACACACACACACACAAAGAGAGAGAGAGACAGAAAGAGAGAGAATGTGAGAGAGAGAGAGAGAGAGAGAGAGAGAGAGAGAGAGAATAGCAATAATAAAGAAAATTAACTGACAGCACTTAAGATATTTTGTAGATTGAATTTGTGTTGTATTGAATATATATTATTCAAAACCAATTTTAATACAATACTCAATGTTTTATTAATGATTTATTAATGTGAAAATTTTGTACACACCTGAATTATGTAAAATAATTCTGTCCACAGGTGAGATAAAGACTGAAATGCTGCCTTAGAAGCTAGCTTATAAAACCAACAAAATATCAAACTGAATTCCACGCCATTCATTCACACATAAAGCTGTGAATGTCACATTCCCGATTGTCACACCAGACTACACTACCCAGCATGCTGCTGGCTCACCAGACAATCACATGACACCCCACCAGTCCTCGAATCACATGATTTTGTTCAGGTCACAATCACTTTTGTATGTACCATGTTTGTTCATGTTGGTATGGTTTAGATGCCTGGTTATTGATCTTAGACTGCTCTGGTTTATCTTGTCACCTTAGTCCATTATAACAGACATTGTTTATTTACACTCTGTGTCCTGCCCTGGTCACCCTACTGGGTATTTAATTGGTTATTCTGCCTCAGAGGCAGAGGTGCCTTCAGAACAGTTTTAAATACTGATTTTACAAACAAGGAAGTTCTGTACCCTCTTTACTATAAACCATACATATCAGTTTCACAATAGTTGGCAGCAGCCGTTTTTAGAGTTCATTTTCTGGCAAGAGTGAGACATTGGATGTTTGTGATAAACCAGGTTATAAATTATATTTAATTCTACACCAGGTTATAAATTATATTTAATTCTACACCAGGTTATAAATTACATCTGTAACAGTATGGGCCACTAGCTAAATTAGTGGTGACTATATACAGTACACTCTCATTACATAGTTGTCAATGTAAGATTTTTGCTGAGTTGCTTTTCAAATGTAGGACTTTATACGCTCACTGAGCACCTTATTAGGAACACCTACAGACCTGCAGACACAGGGCAGGGCAGCAGGTTCAGAAAGGTTTACCTTCACCATCAGAATAGGGGAAAATGTGATCTTGAAATGTGATTTTGAGTGTGGCATGACTGTTAGTGCAAGACAGGCTGGTTAGTATTTCTAGAATTGCTGATTAGACCCTCCCCTCTCAGCATGTTTGAAATATTCTAAGTAGTAACAAGTGTGTGGAGATGGAGCAGTGTTGTTTATTTTTTTTAAGCCTAGGCCACTATGCTTTGGCTATACCACCATCCCCCTTTTCAAAGACCATAATATCTTATTCATATATTTTTATACATCTATCTATCTATCCATACATACATTTAACCATACATCATTATTACATTTAATTTCATAATCTGTAACAGTATGGGCCACTAGCTAAAATAGTGGTGAAGCTTCCCCCCTAGAATCCCATTCCCACCTACATACCCAACAATAGTACAGATATAGACATAGACATAGATTAACAGACATAGAACAGACATAGATCTACACTGGCATACGTGAACGGACCAAGCGAACAATGACAAAAACTGAAAAATGCACTTATGGTTACAATTTACACATTGTAACAACAATAATGATATGGTGTTTGGGTATGGGATGAGGACAAATACTGTTAGCTTTCAATATGATTTAGGTAGTATGACCAGGTTTCTTCAAGTGAGTTGCTGAGTTAAAGGGGCTGTGTTGAAAAGAGTTAGGGATTTTTCTGAGAATAGCATCTCTGTCACTGCTGTTCCAGGCTCAACACTATTAAATGTAACTTTGAAGAAGCTGGAACTGTGGAAATAGCACTTGGCTGAAAAGTTCAAATTACACTTCCTGACTGTAGGGAGACCACAGGAACAAGAAATACAATTTTGCCTTTGCCTTAAATTATGCAACAGCCATCAACTTCTTAACAGAATAAGAAGTTAGCAAATAAGAAGCTTCATGATAAAGGCTTTACAGCCTTCCACAGCACAAGAGGTACATATCGACTCAGTCAAAGTATAACTGCTTGTTAATTCCACAGAAAACATAGATCCACAGAAAATAGAAGTGGAGTTGCTAATGTTGAATGACTCATGGTAGAAGAAGGGACTCAGCCATGCTGTGCGGTGTTACCACAACCATGAAATGAACCCTTGGGAGTTACATGAATCACATTTTTTTAGGTTCTTTGATTAAAGCCCAATATGTCTTAAAGTAAACCACAAAATGTCACGAAAGAAATTATCACAGCTTTTTGACAGCATTACTGGTCCTCTTTAAGTGAAAGGCCCGTGTAAACACACACACATACACACATATAGCATACACACAAACATACAGACACACAAAGGCAATCCCAAACACACACAAACACAAATTTGCACTTCAGAGTTTGTTGCCATATCTCCTGCTGGCCATCTGTTCTTTCTTCAGTCCTCTTTAAAAGACACAGATATTTCATTTAGCCAGCAGTCCAACGCCCACAATCATCACCAGGGTTCAGGATTTCAATTTAAAATTAAAAAATGAGTCAGTGGGTGAATTAAGCATCTTGGCCCCTTCTGACAGGCAGAAAGAAAAAAGATTTCACCAAAATCTATCATAAACGACAGCAAAGATCTGAAAAAGCAGCTCAATTAGTTCAGTGAATCAGATTTGTAGTACATGCTGAGATTTTATAAAGGGAAATGAAGACACTGGAGAGTCTTCTGAAAAAAAGCATTTGAACATGTTTAATAAAGCCTTCTTTTTTATCTTTCAGAAGCAGAAAGAAAGCATTTCCCTACTCCATTTTCTGTAACTCTGAGGTGCATATAATTGGATTTGTTCTCCATTCTTCACAGTCTGTGCTTTCCAAATTGCTATTAGGAAGACTTAGTGGATCCATTTGAGCAGTTTAAAAAGCTAATATGCAAAAATGGCAATAGTTTAACTTCTATAAGTTTATTTCAAGGTTTCGCAGACATTTCCTCTGATACTTCAATATCATTCCTGTTTTGATGTTGCATCTCATGTTCCCTTCTTTTAAACAGCAACAGACATCTAAACATGTAAATGTGCTAACCCATTAATCTGTCATGCCCTCTTTCTAAGGCTTGAAGACTTTGTATGAGGCCAAACATTTCAATTCCTCACTATAGATAAGCGTTCTTAAAAACAGTAGTCCCAGTGTTACACTAAGATTAAGAATCGTAGAGTACAGATCTTAGATATACAGTCCAAGTCTAAGAACCTAAGTCAATTTGTGAGATACAATGTGTTGTTGTCCTTGTAAGAAATAAAAAGTCAATTGATTACAAATTTTTAAATTCTCAAAAGAAGACAATTTTTTTGTTGATGAATAAAAGTATGTCAAACTACAAAAACATCCCACAAAATTAGCCTAAACATTCTTTACACTCAAGCAGTTTCCCAGCATTTAAAAATGTCTTATCCTAAATTTTGCAATTTTTCAGTTTTAATTAACTTTGGATTTGGCAGGGTTCTTGTTTTATAATTGTTGTGATTGTTGTTGTTGCTTTTGTTGTTGTTTAGATTCTTATTGTATGTATTTATAAACACCCATAACCACATTCTCCTTGAGGTATAAAGCATCTCTCTGTTGACTCTCAGATTCTCTCTGCGCTTCATAAACTGTAATTGAGGGAGGACAGACCGCAGTGCAGTAATAACCCTCTCTGTCCTGGAGCTTCATGCAGGAGGAAATTAATCAGTTCAGGAAGAGCAAGAAAACAATACGCTAATAATGTTTATTAACTGGGGAAATAAAAGGCCTTGGTTAAGTTCAGGAAAAACAAGTCTGTGCATTTCAGACATGGGCAGGAAACATCAGCACCTCTGAGCCTCTGTTTGTGGCCTAAAATAAAAGTGGGGGAATGAAAGAGAACGGTTACTTTAAGGATACAGTAACAGAAACAACATAATACATCAGCATGGAAATGTGCAGCATGAAATCTGAATCCTTACTGTGCCAGCATCTAAATGCACCTAAACATATTAAAGGGGATGCAGTACATTCATATAGAGGCTTTCACGGTGAAAATATGAGCTGCATTCATTGCCTTGCATGTCAGAACAACATATCTCTTCATTAGTATGGACGAGGAAATGCTCTGCAGACAATTTTTTGGGCTAATCCTCATTCTCAGTGAATGTTGAATTGCTGCATTAAGCTGGTGGCAGGCGTAGAACTGATCAAGCTGAGCAATGCAGAGCCACTCTAATTGCTCCACCATTCTCCACCAGCCATGCTCAGCTCAGATAGTCCTGCTCCCTCGGCTGACTCTGCCACTTTGTTGAGTTTTGACTGAAATATTAAGCATTTTTTGGGATTTACAAAAGCCCCTCTAGTCTGCCATGAATTCCGGGTTAGGGAGAAAATGATGTACGCAGTGTCAGCCGTACATGGAATCAGAGAGGTAATAGAGGATTTGACCTGTGCAATGTGGTTTTGCTTTTGATGCTGCACATGGGCAGTTTAATAACAGATACAAGTCCTCCAGTTTGAAGTAAGTGCAGTTTTTCTTTATTCAGTGGTTAGGGAAAAAATGACCTAATTCATCTTTCATGTGCAGTGGAAGTGCACATTGAGTCTTCTTGGTTCTTGGACCAGAAAAAAGAAGAATAAAGGGCCATATCTTACATTTTTGTTGTAGTTTCTGGACAAAACATAATTATCGCTTACTTAGAATGCCTTCCTTTGAGACAATTTTAGCGTCTTTAAGACTTGAAAGTACACTCTGTTGTGTTTAGCTGTCCTGCATTTTTGGCTTATTAGTAAAGTAGTTCTGGTTTAAGCAATGCAAGTTTCTTTAGTTTTTCCAAAAAGTGAGGAAATTGTGGTTTACTATGATCAGGGTCATTCAAAGTTATGCCTTTAATGTAAAACAAAAAATACACAGATTGACTTATTTAGTTATTTTCTCATAATTATAATAAACAACTAAACATATGAATAGGGTGAATTGATGGGTATATGTCAATGTGTTGCATGGAGAGTAAACACCATGGTCTGAAGTTTTAAAGCTACCTATTTAATACACAAAGGCAATTTAAAATACATTGCAAAAAAAAAGTGTTCTACTCCTGCCTAAAAGTGTTCTACTCCTGCCTCACAGGACCGGGAATAATGACTCTGATCTACATATGGCCCACCAAGAAACACTCATGCTGTCATGCTTTTACAGAAGTGCATGTGTATAGCAGATCATGAGTGGGAGTTTAAATTGCCCAAACTCTAGGGGGAACCCAAGAGTGCAGGATACCAATCCTCCAATAATGTTGCTTCAAAGGGCTTGTTTCATTTAATCATTTTTAAATAGCAGTTTGATGCAAATGGCTACAAATACATTTATAAACAACATCATGCTTCACTCTATAGCAAAAACATAATTAATTGATGGCTATATTATATGTCTGATAGGTAACTTGTTGTCCTTGATGACTGAGACCCTACTACACACTACACAGACATGGCTTCAAAGGGTGCCTGTGGCATCTGCAGCACCCAATGAAGCTCTCCTGTAACATCATGCTTACTATCAAACTTTAATGTGTTCACCTTGGTGTCCTTAATAACCTACCACAGAGGTTGACATGAAGAGGTTGACTGGTCTAGATATGTGATGGTTTGATGTGTAGATTAATAGTGTGAGTTATATGGTTTTAAAGAACCACACTCACGTTAAAAAATGGGTCTTCTTTTGGATCTTCTAAGGAAACCCTTTGTAACACCTTGATTGTGAAGTATAAAATTCTGTTTTAGTGTTAGATTAGAAAGACAGTCTGCAATACTTATACATACTTATATTTATGCAACCTTGGCCTGTTTTGACGTAATAAAATATGTAAGATACAGTTACAAGATAAAACATTTTTGGCCTCTTGACACCAATTCTACAAAATTCTTATTTGTTCTCAAAGCCAGTTTTAACATTAATCATTATTTCCTCAACAATGTATTCAACTGGAAATCCATTTACCAAATCCATTAACTCTAATGCATACTCATATCTTTTTTGTTTGTTATTAAGGATATCTCCATTAACTCTTAGTACCCGAGAACCACACCCAGGCTGTTTTCTAGGTTTCATAACTCAGGAACCTACAGTCCTGAGAAGAAATAATACTGATACATACATAAATAACAAAACAATAAAGGATGTTCAGGTTGCTTTTATTTTTATTTTTTATTATAACTTTAATTATTATACATTTCTATGTCAATCTAATTATTACTAACAATACATCACAATTCTTGCATTTTGACTCTGGATTATCTAGTACCAACATAATTTTTAATATATAAAGTGTTTTTAGTCCTTATTAGTAAGAAAAAAAAACAACAACTGTAGGCACTGATATATTTTTTTCAAAACATGGTCAAATTCATACAAATATTTAAATTTGGTTCATTTTTACATCATAAATGAACACCAATGAGTAGCCTAGGATCTCCTGGAAATAACAATATCTGACATGTGACGGTCTGCTATATGTACTTTTCAGATTTTTGGCAAATTAAAGTATCTCAAATTATGAAAACATCCCACAAAATTGGTTTTGGGTTCTATAAATTGATTTATTGAATGAAGTTGATTCTGAGAGACTGTTCTTCATAGTTTTACTTTTTACTGCACTTTCATCTGCAGTTATGCCTGAAAGGTGATTTGCAAACGAAGCTTGATGTTATGAAAATGTATAGCATTTTGCTGAAGTTCTGTAGAATGACTTACATTGAAATCATGTTAAAATGTGGCACGTTTTTGTGTAGCATAGTGTGCTATAGACACCTAGTTATATCTACACCACTTAGTTAGTATTTGAGGTCTCAGAAGAAGAAAAGGCAATCAGTGAATCCTGATCTGGGCGGCACGGTGGCGCAGTTGATAGCGCCGTTGCCTCACAGCAAGAAGGACCTGGGAAGTTTCTGTGTGGAGTTTGCATGTTCTCCCCGTGTTTGTGTGGTTTTCCTCCGGGTACTCCGGTTTCCCCCACAGTCCAAAGACATGCACGGTAGGTGAATTGGTGACTCTAAAGTGGCCCTTAGTGTGTGTGCATGTGTGTGCCCTACGATGGATTAGCGCCCTGTCTATAGGGTTGTTTCCCGCCCTTGCGCTCAGAGTTGCCGGCTGGGCACCGGCTCACCGTGACCCTATTCAGGAATAAGCGGTTCAGAAAATGGATGGATGGATGAATCCTGATCTGATATGCACAACAGAGACATTGCGGTTGTAGTTTTGTTATGGTATATCGGCTGTCAGTAGCTACAAAAAAGATTTTAGGCCGCTCTAAACTTGACAGTGTCCTGGTATCTTGGTGCCATCTAGTGGCTGTGGTTTGACACACAAGATACAAAACAAAGTGACAAGTGAAGATTTCTCCTGATCTTTGGCCTGTGCTAACAAATACAATACACCCATGCCTGTATTTTGTCTTGTTTCATTATGTAAAAACATGAAAATCAAATTTTTAATACACAAGGAATTAATTAATTGGAAATTGGGGAGACTGGACATATTAGATGTAGATCCTTTCAGTGATTTATCAGTCTGCTCATGCTTTAGCAGAGCGCTGTAACTCTGAAACAAATATCTGATCAGCACAGTCATTTATCAGTCTACTTAGGCTTTAGCAGAGCTCACATAAACTAACATAAATAAATAATCAGCATTGTGATTTATCAGTGTACTCAGGCTTTAGCAGAGCTCAGTAACACTGAGATAAATATCAGATCACAGTGGTTGATCAGTCTATTCAGGCTTTACACTGTAGCTGTTATACTGTATTGAAGCCACCTATAGCAAGTGGAACATAGAATAGAATCTTTTCACCAGACAAAGAACCACTTAAATATTCATTGGATCTTTGAGTTGTTATTGTACTGTATAAAACCCATCCCTTCTTAAAAAAAAACCTCTTGAATATTTAATTGTCTAAACTGTGTTCTGAATACACATATTTAGTTTCTGTATTGTGAAAATGTACTTTGTAGGGTTTTTATTTTTAAAAGCACTCATTTTTAATGCTAGAAAAAATGGAGATCCATATCTGTGCCCAGGTGTGTTTAATTTATGCTTGTTCAGTTCTATTTCATACTGGTCATTTTGTTTTATTTTCATCTCTGTGTGCTTTTTCATAATTGCATTTTGAGCACAGATTCTGAAATTGCTCACAAACTCACCCCAGACCTTGAGGTCATGGCTGTATGAACCCAGGCTTTTGATCAGGCTAATTAAAGTCTTTAGCCTGAGGCAAGCAGCACATTGAGAGGGAGACAAAGGGGAATATATGAAGCCACTTACAGAAACCTTTTAAAACCATTTTAAAGACAAGCTTTTTTTTTTTCATTTTTATGGAATATATAGTTTCAACATGTCTTTTGAAAATGACTAAACTCTGTATCACCCAGGCATTCCAATCACCCTGTTATGAATTAAAAGACTTTTTCTGCTAACTTCAAAAAGGCCCAGTCTCAAAACATTTGTGTTCCATTTTTTATGCTTTCAGTACTATAATCATCTGAGTATAATTGCTCCAGTAGATTTTAGTAATGAATAATTTATGAATTTATGAATATTTTACAAAATATTGGCAGTTCAATGTTACATGTAATTGTAATGATGGTGGTCTGCCTGAAGAGGGAGACACACATCATAAAATTCAAACTACACAAAAACCTAAAGAAATTCAAACTATCTTTAAAACCTGTCTTTCTGTATTCAAATAGCTTTAAATTATTAAATTAATTCATATATGCATATGAATTAAAACACAGCAATGACTTAAACTTCAATGTGAATTTACTGTTTCACAAAGCAGTTACACAACTTCATAATTACAGCTGTGAGAGCTTCATAACATACAAAACATCAGACTTTCTGTTCTGTATAGTTGCATTTTAATCTCTGCTTGGTATTCACATCACTGTTGCAATGACTGGAAATATATACATTAAATACGCTTAACTCTGAAAAATGCAGAACACAAAGCATGTGTTACTACTGAATATCAGGTCAGGCTTCATAAGTGATACAGACTCAGATGTCTAATAACAGCAAGGTTTCCATATTCAGAGCCCAGATTGTATACAGGCTGAAGAATAGCACTACTTTTACATCTATTGTAAGTAATAAGATGAATAGGAAATGCCCTCAGCAAAAAATAAACCCAATTTTCCACTGAGATGTCCCACCATTTGACTGGTTCATCCAGGCATATGAGCAGAACTGTATGGTTCAGCTGAAATGTATGAACCACTGACCTAAAAACTGCAGTCACTGGAAGCAGGAAGGCACATGTTGTTGCTCAGCATACTATGTGACACAGATCAAACATAACATGACCCCCTGTTATTCTTGTTATTCTATAATTACAGACGGCAAACTTTGTTAGCCTCATTTAACCCTCAAATAAAACAATTATGACAAATTTGGGATATGGTCCACATCCCAATCTCCCCACTCAGCATGTATATATAAGCCCTCAGTGTCTCCTCCCTCATTTAATTTTATATCACCTCACGGAGAGGGCTTCAGCTTTATACAACAACCATGAATTTTCTCATTTCTACAATGTACCATGTGCAAAGTTATTTCCAGTTGATGCTGCTATTTCTACCTGCTGTTCTCTATATAAAAACTGCTATTCTATAAGACCCATATGACAATAATTAAGACACAAATTCAGCATCCAAAGCACAGTAAGGTTAAAACCAGAAAGAGCTTCTATGCACATTGAATCTACTGAATTACAGCGACTGCCGAATGGAACTTCTGATGACACTGACTCTACTGAATTGCAGCGACTGACGAGAGGAGCTTCTGTTTACGCCAATTCTACTGAATTACAGTGACCGATGAGCTTCTGTTTACAACGATTCTACTGAATTACAGGGACTGAAAAGAGGAGCTTCGGTTTACACCAACTCTACTGAATTACAGCGACTGATGAGCTTCTGTTTATGTCCATTCTACTGAATGACAGCGTCTGACGAGAGGAGCTTCTGTTTATGTCCATTCTACTGAATTACAGTGACTGATGAGAGGAGCTTCTGTTTACACCTATTCAATGGTGCTATCAAACACCTTTTTAGGTCACTTTGGCCATAAAACTCTACACAAATACTGAAAGAGCAATGTCAAGTAATTAATGTTAGCGACATCCACATTAGCTAGGTTGTGGGTCATCAAAATGTTGCAACAAATGTTAATACTAAACCAAATCTTTGGGATTATCTCTCACAAATATTCACAAACAGGAGGAAACAGACAATCACTTAATATTAGTATTTGTCCAGGAGAACAACCTCCTCCTGTTTTCTCCTTATTTTCAGCTCTCTGAGCTCTCCATTTTTGTAGTTTACGACTTGCCATCTCAACTTGTTTTCTTTCACACCCTGTCTCTCATTTTTTATGCATGCATGAGCAGGAATAGCCCCTGCTTTTACAGTCATGTAATTTGTAACACTTCTGTTGTTGCCCCATTTACAGAGCCATGCTGATTATAAACACCAAACTTTTTTCCAGTGTGCAAACAAACTAGAGAGATGGCGTGGGGTTTCTCAACCTTTTACAACTCACAAACCACCTGTTTATAACTAGAAAGCATAGCGGCTCACATATTTTGTCATTTAGTGGCATTACCTGCCCATAATGGACTACTACCTTCCCCTGAGGGTGGGCCTGCTGGTGGCCCCCAGGCTACAGGTTAAGAAACCCTGAGCTATCAGGCAATGAGGGAACATTCATTGTCTGCACAATGTGTAATGCTCATCGCTGCAGTGCTCATATCAGTACCTGTAATAATTGCACCTCTTTGAACTTGTTACCTGTATTAAAGACACCTGTCCACACATTCAATCAATCATACTCCATCCTCTCCACCATGGCCAAGACCAAAGAGCTGACTAAGCACAACAAGGACAAAATTGTAGACCAAGGCTGGGGCTACAGGACAATAGGCAAACAGCTCAGTGACAAGGCAACAACGTTTGGTGCATTTATTAGAAACTGGAAGAAACACAAGATATTGTCAATTCCTCGTCTGGGTCTTTTCTGGGTCTCCATGAAAGATCTCGCCTCATGGGGTAAGGATGATTCTGAAAAAAGTAAGGAATCAACTCAGAACTACATGGGAGGACCGTGTCAATGACATGAAGAGAGCTGGAACTGCAGTCTCCAAGATTCAACACATTGTGCTGTCATTGATCAAAATCCTACAGGACACGCAAGGTCCCCATGCTCATGCCATCACATGTCCAGGCATTCACATGGGAGAAGGTCATGTGATCTGATGAGACCAAAATAAAACTTTTGGTATCTACTCCACTTGCCATGTTTGATGGAAGAAGAAGGATAAGTAAAACCCTAGGAACATCTTCCCAACTGTGAAGTGTGGGGGTGGAAACATGACACCACAGAATGGGACAAAATCCCTGCTGCTGCAGTGTGCAAACTTGGTCAAGAACTACAGGAAATGTCTGACACCTGTAATTGCAAATAAAGGTTTCTGTATCAAACATTAGTTCTGTTTTTCTATTGTATCAAATACTTATTGCATGCAATTCTTTTAAAATGATTTTTTAATTCTGTCTCTCACTGCTGAAGTGTACCTACAATAAAAAATTACAGACCTCTCAATTTTTTGTAGATGGGAAAACTTGCAGTGTATCAAACATATATTTTCCCCACTGTAACAGTATTTAATCCTACTTTACACAGCATTCCAAATGATTATGCAAATGATATTTTGATTTTCCTAAATGGTCAATGCAAATGACATTCACTATAATTTTCAAGTCACTATCTGTTAGAATATAACAAACCTCCCAATAATAACAGTATTTTTCAAAAATGAAAAGCTCAAATTGTACTGGTGTAAATTATTATGTACAATGGAGTTTCAGAACATTTCATAGGTCATAAAGAACTGAAAATTGTCATTTGTTGAATTTGCAAGATTAAGAGGTCACATTTACTGAAATCAAAAGCTATTTCAATCAAAAACATTTTTACAGGCCAAATGATAACATAGGAACCCTTCTTTGAAATCACCTTCACAATTATTGCATCTACTGAACTTATGAGTTTCTGTTTGACTTCTATGCAGGATGTCAGAATAGCTTCACAGAGCTGTTTTTTCGATGAAAACTGCCTCCCAACCTCATAGATCTTTAGCTTGAGAATACTCCAAAGGTTCTCAGTTCTCAGTTGCATGAAGATGATTTTGATACAGAAGGCACAGATCTTGTTTTTTGTACCATGGAAGAAAGTAGTCACTCAGAAACTGAGGTCATTTTAAAACCTTCTGGAACCCTAAAACGGCCAACCAGCTCTCTGGTTGGACTGGGATTCCAGAGGCACCAACATCTTCAAATATCTATTTGCTGCTTTGTAATGGTATTTTAGCAGTTGTTCTCTTAATACGATGAATTTGTATGTCAGAAACCTTCTTCATTGTATTATCTGAACAAATCGATCTGTGTTCTGAATTAGCCATAAATCTCTTCTCATTATGATGAACATGCTTAAGTGTTCATGAAATATGTAATGTTTTCATTGCTTGTTCAAGGTATTGCACTATTTGATGCTTTTCCGCAGCAGAGAGATCCTTTTTCTTTCCTATATTGATTGAAACCTGTGGCTTGCTTAATAACGTGGAACATCTTTATTAAGTAGTTTTCCTTTAATTAGGTTCACCTGGAAAACTTGCTGTGGGATTGATTTCAGTGTTCCAAAGACCCCAGAGACACAATACCATGCATGAGTACTGAAACAAAAAATGTAATTTTATTAATCTAAAATCTAATTTGCATTAAAATTTGGAACACAGTATAGCCTTTCAGCATGAAATACCATTTAGAACTGTTACTATAAATATTTTACATACACATAGTAGAAGCAGCAGTAGATCTAAAGATGTACACTGTTCTAACATAAATAAACAGTAAAAGAATGTTAATACTAACCCAGTCAGTCTCTAAACTCTATTATCCCAGTTAGCCCATGCCTTCTATAGCTGCAATGTACAGTATGAGCTTGTCACTGTATACTGGCAATACATTGGTCATATTGTTCAAGGTCCTGGATTTGACCACAGAGTACAAAACAGTAAACATCATCATGTATGCCTTAAGAGTGTTGTTTGTGTGACCAGCTTGTGCCCTATGCCCTGTGCTGGTCAAGAGCTGAGCTGGCCAGGCTGTTGCTTTTTTTTGAGCAGGGATATTTCAGACTGAAATAGTCTCTCATTGACTTCACTTACTGCATTAGAGAACGCTCTCTTCAGAGAGGTCTTTTGTTTATTTGCTGTAACACAACTGGATGTGTCCCCCGGAAACACTTACATTGCTGTGAGCTGATTTGCAACTTGTTTTCTTAATCTGCATCTCATTCGTGAATTTGCCACACATTTCTTAAATGGAGCCTTTGAGTCATTTTGATTAGTGTTTCTGACTTTGTATTACAATCATCACTTTGCAATGTGTTTGGAAAATGTAGTGGTGTAATTTGTGTGATTTTGTAGCATGTTATGCAGTGCATTGGGCTTTCTCATCCACTGTGTGTGTGTGTGTGTGTGTGTGTGTGTGTGTGTGTGTGTGTGTGTGTGTGTGTGTGTGTGTGTGTGTGTGTTTGCGTGTGTGTGGGTGTTTGCGTGTGTGTGTGTTTGCGTGTGTGTACAGTATTGCAGAATTTACAAGCCGTTCCTTAAGCTGATAGTGAAATTAAAGAAAGGAAGTAGGACAAGAATAAGGGCCTAATCCTCCAACTCAGTATTGTAATGGTCATTCTTGACATTAAGCCAGTGAAGTGAAGCTAAATCCTTTTCATGCATTAGAGTTAAACAACAATTACTGGGGGAAGACATGCTGCCAGCTGTGCTAAAAATAGCCCAGTTCTGGGGCCATGTGTCACACACACTCTCCCTCACATACCCTTCCACATGTGCCAGAACAAGCAGCAGCAGAGGAGAAAGGCCTCAACATACCAGCACAGTGTTTCAGCCTGGCATCACTCTAAACACTCCAGCTCAGATAAAGCAGCATAAGATACAGACCAGCTGAGGGTTTCAGTAGGTGTTTGTTACTAGGCTAGATTCAGAACAAAGAGACATTCAATGGAGTATACTCTAAACATTAAAAGAACCAAGAATGGTTCTTTAAGGCTATAACAAGCACTTTTGTTTCCAAAGGGCCTTTCTGAGGATAATACTTTTGTACTCATTTTTGTAAATGAGCTGTGTGGGTGCAAATAATATTTATAAAGTTATAAAACCTCTATAAATAGTATGTAATTGCTTGACCAAGAACCATTATCCGAGAGCCATTCAGAAGACTTTACTTTTAAAAGTGCAGAGTGCATTGTGGTGAGTGGTTAAAGTTTCTCCCTCAGCGATATCTGGGGAAGAGAGGTAGGCAGCAGTAGTTTGGCACACTGCCTGGCTGGGTTAGACACAGTGTGACGTGTCTCTGGCAGGCACCACCAGCCGGGCACCAGACTTCTCTTTCACTTACAGAGCGGTCACCACTCAAGGTGAATGGAGATTAGACTCCATCAAGAGAAGTGTTTTTACACCCTGTGACTTCTTACGTAAGGACTACTGTGTTCAGTATGAAAATTGCAGCTGTAGACAGAATCCACAGATATCCCGAGGAGTTCTTTGAATAAAATATTTCAGACGTGTCGCATTTCATATACTGCAGCAAGCAACCTGGAGGCTCTTAACGTACAGCATCCACTTTATTAGAAACCCCCACTGTCTTCCACTCACTGGCCTCTTTATTTTAAACACCTACCTTGTGCTTCCACTCTCTGGCCACTTTATTAGAAACATCTATGTAATGCTTCTACTCATTGGCCACTTTATTAGAAACACCTACCTTGTACTTGACTCACTGGCCATGTTATTGTACTTTCACGCACTGGCCGTACTTTTTATTCATCATTGATTTAAGTTTTGATTTTGAAAAATCTAATTTTTATAATATTTCAAATATTATTATAGTTTTAATAATGATTTATAGTTATTTTGACAACAACAACAACCACTTAGTTGAAATGTTGTTTAATGCATTTTCAGAATTGAAGCAACATTTCAATTACATTTCCATACTGAAAGGACTGGTACAAGTGTATCAAGCACAGCAGTGCTGTTAGGTTAGGAAAGGGTCCACCATCCAAAAATATCCAGCCAATAGCAACTTTATGGTTAGAAATGTACAATGATAAAATGGAGCTCATAATACTGAATTCTGTGTTCGTACAGAACTGAGCATTGTTCCTCAGTGGTTATATTGGGTTATTGGCAGCATGGTAGTGCAACAGGTAGTGCAACAGGTAGTACGTGTGCCTCAGAGCTCCAGGTGCCTGGAACTGTGGGTTTGATTCATTCTGTCTGTGATGTCTCTGTCTGTGAGGAGTCTGGTGTGTTCATCCTGTTTTCATGTTAGTTTCCTCCAGGGATTTCCTTCTTCTTCTCTAAAAAAAACATATGGTAGGTGAATGTCAAACTGCCCCTGGGTGTGAGAGTGTGAGTGAATGGGCTGCTGCCCTGTTCAGGTGAATTTCCTTTGTAGCCCAATATCTGGATCAGTAACATCATTAGCCCCACCCCTCTCACTGATCAGTCAGAGTCTATATGCATGTTGAGCATGTACACACGGACAGAGCTGTAAACACACACTGGAATGCTCCTTTGGCATTTAAACTGGGATTTAATTCCATTAAAAATCAGTGGATTTTAGTTGTTATTGTATCATATCTGTAGGTTACTCTAATCCTGACATATGAAGCCTAGAAAATGGCATATAACTGCCCACAAGTGCAGATCACGCGTTCAAAGTATTAACAGTGCATAATATTTAATTTGGAGTTTTCTTGGATAATCTCTCATAAGCTGTGTATGAAGTTTATGTTATTGAATGAATATGCATGTATTATTTTTTTACGTAGATTCCCTTTAAATGAAGGTGAACCAGAACAGACTATAATGTAATTACTTCAGACAAGTGTATGTTCATGCCAAAGAGAGATGAGATCTATTATCGCTTCCTTTATGTTTCTAGTTGCACACACTATAGCTACCCTTGAATTTTACACTAACAGCAAAGGCACACAGTCAGAGAGCTTCATTTCAGATTGAAAAATACATGAGAATATGCACAGATCACACAGAGATGCACTCCATTTATGACATGCTAATCAGGCATGCATGATCTGAGAAGCAGAGTGTTTTAAAGTGCTCTTATTCTTTGCCCTGAGGCTATGAAAGGCCCAGAATGAGCTTCCACTCTCATGTCCAACCATCACTTTGTTTAATACAGCCAGCAGGTTTTCTACAGTCTGAAATTTCATGGTTAGAACTGTATGTACATATGCAATGCCAGCAGAGATCATAAAGGTCTATGTTTGTGGATACTTAGAGGCTCAATCAGCAGCCCCTTGCTTAAGAGGTACAGTGTGTGTGGTGTGTTAATGAGTATGAGTCTTGTAAAGTGGGCAGAGTTCAAGTTTGGCACAGCTGTATGAAACTAGGACAGGCAATTCTGTACAGAATACATAATGGGTTGGATTCTGATGAATTCCATTCATGAATGTGAATGAAGCAGTGACTATAACAGAAAAACTAAGTTGGTATGAAGAAAGCAGAGGCAGAAGCAGAAATGCTCAGAAATATCGCCTACCCTTTCCAGGCTGGAAATATTCAAATATAGCTCTTGCTATACATTCATGCACTGAAACATGTTTGGCTGTTTTAGATTAAAAAATAACACCTTGCTGCCACAGTTGTTTTCTAAAAGCTGACTGAATCCTCGTTAGACTCATATTTCAAACAGGCCCCACCCATCTTAAATTGTTCAATTATAGCATGTTAATTGATTGTTTAATTATTCATTATTCCTCGGTAATCCCTCCAAATCCCTAGTAGATCAGATGTTAACTATCCAGCAAGGTGTATTATGGTGTTAATTTGAAGTCATAACCTCCTATAAGGAAGATTATTCCCACTGGATGGTGTGAAACGTGCATGTTAACTGTCACAATTTAAAATACAAAGACAAAACAAAAATTTCTCTACATAAAGAAATATCTTAGACATGTTTTATTAGTATTCCATTTGAAGAAAAATGTAAATTTATAATTGTTGTCCTTCAGGCAGTTGTTCTTTTTGATGGAGAATGATCCTTTGGCAGATGAGCATCAAGACAAATGTTGATGATTATAGGGCTAATTTCAATGACTTTAAAATGGAGTAAGAGTCACAACACTCTGCCTGGTCTTAGCAACTGCTCCAATGAAACCCACCTCACCTATAACACATTTACATTTTCTTGGAAAAAAAATCAACAGTTGGTAAGGCAAGGAAAGTTTAATTGTATAACACCTTTCATATACAGTGACAAATTCAACATTGTTTACATAGAGATAAGATAAAAAGCAAAAAAGGCATATAACATGATTAAATAAATACAATATATTAAAATGAATTATATACAGTTAATTTAAAAAATAATAAAAATGAACATAAGAGAATGAGAGAAATTAAACTGAGCTGATCAAACAGGAATGTTTTAAAAGTGTCCAATGGTAGCTCTTCTAATGCTCTCTGTCAACTAATTCCATTTAACTGCAGCAGAGTAGCTAAATGCTGCTTCTCTATGTTTAGTCTTTACCTTAAGCAGGACTAATTGACTTTTTACTTCTGCTCGGCTTGTATTTCTGAATCATATCAGATAGATATGCTGGTCCTAAGCCACGGATACATTTATAGACCAGTAAGAATACCTTAAAATCCATACTGTAACAAACTGGTATCCAGTGTAGGGATTTAAGAATGGGCGTGATATGTTCCTTTATTTTACTCTTGGTGAGAACCCTGGCAGTGGAATTCTGAATCAGCTGAAGCTGTTTGATTGTCTTTTTGGAAGACCGGTTAGTGTATCATTATAAGAAAGCTCAAGGCTAAATCCACAGTCACTTCCTCAAGAGAAACAGCACTGGTCAGTACAGTTCATGATGATTTAAAAGATATACTATTCACTCCCAGTGAACTCCCAATGAACTCCTGAAAAATGTAAGGTAACATAGTCCTGCTGTGAACTCTAGCAGAAAGAAATGAGAAACTCACTTTAATGAGGCAAGGGACCAAAACAATGACATATGAAACATACAGAATGTAGCTGCCTGTTTCATTTCACTGGCATCATTTTTTTCATGTTTTTTCAGTCAACCAGTCATGTCTGCAGCCATGTGTCCATATTACATTCAAAAGGACAAATAATTTATGTCCATAAACAACATAATCCATTGTTCATACAAAGTGATTAGTTTTTATTTTGTGATACCCTGTGCTTTCAGGAATTAGAAGAAACTAATCATATATATATATATATATATATATATATATATATATATATATATATATATATATATATATATAAGAAATATGAAGAAATATAAGAAGCCATTCTTCCCATGGGGAGCCCTAAAAACCTATTTACTTTATTTATAAGAAAAGGGCACTGACAACATTTGGTCAAACTGCAATCCTATCATACATGGTTCCAAATCACCGGCCTAATGACATGACGTGTCAATGCACACAGTTAAAATAGTGGCAACAGCTTTGCCAAAATGCCTTCAAGTGAAGTTAAAGTGACTTATCATCATAAAATCAAACTGCTAAAATTAGAGATGGTCCCATCCAGTTACTTTGCCGCCCATCAAATTCTCTCTATCCAAGGTTTGGTCTCAACATTGGTAGGGACTCCCCCCATGCTTGAGCTGACAGCCCGATAACCTATCATTAACACACTGATCAGCTCTCACCTGTGTCCGGCAGTACGTAGACTACCCTTCCCTTTCAACCAATCAAATGCTGTTTAAATGTCATCTTGGAAACAAGTAGAGCACATAGAATGATCTAATATGACTACTACATGACTATCACTACTGATGTAAAAAAATTAACTGGTTTATAATGTGTTGATTGCACTATGATTTGGTTTTCTGTAGCATACTAGCTTTAACTCCCCCCTCTTGGTTCTAAATACTGATCAGCTCTCACCTGTTCACTATTCTAACTTAACTTCTCCATTTTTTTTTATTATGCTTTGTCAGACTCCAGCTGCCGATGGCAAGTAGCATGACCAAAGACAGAAAAGTGTGTGGTTCTCCTGCCAGGAGACAAAAACTCTTCTTCTATAGATTTATATAATTACAGTTATTATGTGGAGTTTTCATATTCCACTATAAAATAACTCCCACACTGCAGACTGTTTTGTCACAGTCATTGTTTTGTCACTGCTGTCAAGCTGTAAATGATGTTCATGATCACCAAGGGTAAAAAAATGCTTAAAATAGCTAACACTTGATCCATTAAAATATTTCTGGATCAACCCTGATTCTAGTCCACTGGATCAGATTGGAAAATCTATAGCTAAAACCATAAAATGAAGAACACATAAAACTGTTCTTTTACAGTCTGCATGTACAGCCTTAATTCAATTGAATGTTCTGTATTGAAAGTATCCTGCTTGTTTAAATATCCAAGGCTAAGCCATTCAAATTTGTCCATTTTTGCTAAATAATTTCCATAAAAAGAAAAGGCCACATTACAGCTGTTACTACAGTCTTTAATTTCTTGTTCAGAGAGCCTGAATAGAGACACAGCCACTATTACCTTCCAGGTCTGCATCTATGGGCCCTCATTAAAAATGACTGACTGGAAAGAGTTACTCCAGTGCCATCAATAAGAGATGACATCTCAGCTCCTATTTGTGTTCTTCTGTGGCCCTGTTAGTGTGCAGGTAGCAAACTCATTTTAAGGACTTTGCAGGGAAAAAACATAAAGGAATAAAGGACAAAATTGTTAGGTTTCAGGTCCTACACATTTCCTGCTATTGGCCTAAATTAGAGAATGGCAGGCAGTTGGCAAGGTTTGCAGGAGCTTTTAAAGAATTTTAAACTTTTAAGACTTTTTAAGCATCCAGTATGTTTGTGTCTGAGTTGATATCTAATGTTGATGATGGTAAACAGGCCAAATTATGTGTTTTTGTCTTACAACACCATGTATGTAGGCCAAACAATCAAAATGATCATAAAAAAATGTTACAGGTTTCTAACAGTATTCAGTTCAATTCAGCTTTTTAAAATAAAGTGCTGTCACAAAGCAGCTTTACAGACATCTGTGTCTGGGTATATTTGTAATAACATTAAACCATTCAGACATCTGACTCTGACTGGTGGTTCATTGGACTGGCCCATCTTTCTGGTCCATGGATGGTCTGGTTCTTATTATTGGTTCTGGGGAAGTATATTTGAGAAAATGCACCTAAGAATAGAGTCAAACTGGCGACTGGAAGAGATTGGATGTACCGGGATGTTCCACTGTAGTTCTAGAAGTCACTGAGAAGTGCTTTGCCACTGGCTGCTAATTTTGTAACTTCCACTCAAGGTCTTTGCTTGCACGCTGACACAAAAACGCTTTCCTACACAGTTTGATTAAGTAACATTTCTTAATACCATTCTTTAAAATTGCAACAGCAAGAACAACTTTCCTTGGGTTAAAAGCAAGTTTTAAAAGCATAACAGCAGCAAAAACTCTAATCCAAGAGCCTAAAGAAAGTTGCTTGCTACAGAGATTCAGCGACATCAGTTTGAATGGTATCCTCAGTGGTGACGAGTCAGCGTTTGCAGTGTTGGATCATCTGTGCCGGAGTTGCATAAATGACGCACCTGAATGCAAACTCACACCTGCATGTGGGAACTCTGTTCCCCTGACTACTTCATCTGCAGGAAAGTTTTATGTTGAGCTCATGTCTAAATCAGGAAGAGAACAGATATAGTCATTTCTTTGCAGCTCTGTTTTTAGTGCTCTTTGTGGGAAAAAGCTGCACACTGTGGTTTGAAGCAAAGCTACAGAGGGATGAAAGAGGTGACGTCAAATATCTGGTGTACACCATCAGAATAATAACCCTCTCTGAATCCCACTAAGCAAAATAGCTGCATACACTTCTTTGTCTATAGAAACTCCACACAGCAAAACTAATTTAATGCCCAAATCAGAACTGCTGACCATCTTCTCCTGCTGCTGCTGAGGGTTTGTATGTCACTCATGGTTAATGGCAGCTCCCAGTGAGAGCACTTAAAAAGCACAGACAAACTTTAAGTGTCAGAGCCTGGTCATTATCACCCCACTCTCATTTATACTGCACTGCCTCCACTGACCATCCCAGCAAGTGTATAGGATCGGCACCTTTTACAGGTGATTTGTTGTGGTGCAATTTTGGTCCAATTAGACCAAAGCAATCCAAACCACCTGGAAAAACATTCACAAAATGATGACCCGATTTGGACTAAAGAAAATGAACTGCAAGTGTGAAAACAACCTCAAAAAACATTTGAAACATGTTTGGTCAAATGATGCTTCACATCCTCTACAGCAGGGGTGGGAACAAAGGGTCAGGGTCCAGCACAGATTGTTGATTTCCCTGTGCCTGCACACCATGTGTCCATGGCAATTAACAGATGAGTTGAATCAGCTCATGTGCAAAATCAGTACTCAAAACAGTTATGAAGGCAGTTCTGCTACCAGAACAACTGCCATTGGTTGAATATACCAATTAAATACCCAGTAGGGTAGCATTTGAAAAGTGCATCAGCTCATAGGAGCTTTATATGTGATGAAAGTTGTGCAATTCAGTTTTAGATGTTGTTTATAAGAAATTCTTTTCATATGGCGTTTCTCGGGAAAACTGCCTGGAAATCTAGCAAGCTTCTAGGGCATTTTCTTGGGATTCTTGCTTTATTAGCAAGCTAATAAAGGAATATTGTGCAGGCCAACTGTCAAGAATGCTAACTCAGTTATTATGATCATGAGCATCAAAGCTGTGTTCATATGAAAATGTCATGGTACTTTCTGTGCTGGCATGCAGTACAGAAAAGACTGGATAGGAGCTGTAAAATGCTGCCTTGGAGTCTAGCGGCCTAGTTTTATAATAGTAATTCCATTTTCTGAGAAACCAACACCATATAAAAGAATTTCTCAAAAACAACACAATCTCAAACTGAATTACATACCTTTTATGCAATATATCAACATATACAGCTCCGAGGGGCAGAAAGCTCTGTGTACTGATTATTTTAATTGGTTATTGTCTGAAACATTTGCATTTGTGCTGCCTCCACAATCATTTAAAGTCGTGATTTGCACACAGGTGTTGAATCAGGTATGTATGGAGGCACTCGCTTACATTTTAATACACAAAACCTGTATATGGACTTTTCATATTACTTTATGATACTTTATCATATTTTAATAATAAAAAAGAAATGTGCTCTAAAATTTGCAAATGCTTCTAAGAGGAATATGCTATTGCACAAATGTTGATATTTAATGTTTCAGGGGTTGTATATGTAAATCTCACTTTTTTTTTAACTTTGCCACACATATTTCCCTTAGAATTACATAGCAGAAAAAATAGACCAGAATGAGACATGAAATACTTCTAAGGTTAACAAGAATTTGGTATCAGACTCATACATGATCCAGGGAGATCACTTCCTAATATTGATTTAATCTCTTTTATGACTTCATACTTTCCTTTTAGGTTATGAACAGGAATAACTCAGTAAAGCAATTAAGAATTTAACTAAAGCTTTGTAATCCTAAGTACAAACTTACTCCTGTTAATACAAACAACTGCCCAATCAGTTTTACATTTTATTGAACCTTTTATTTCTTGTACAGAAATTGTTTTGCATAGTATAAATCATATGAATAGTGTTTGTCCAGAATAAATATCCTGTCCACTATTTGTATCTTATTTGCTTATTGACAGCTCATTAAGTAATGCTCAACAAACTGGTCAAATGCCCACAGATAAAGAAAAGTTATTTAATGTTAGAAATAACATTCAGTACAGCTCTGTGAATGTCCTCGATTGGCCCAGCCAACCTGATAGAACATCCCTGGAGATATCTAAAAATGACTGTGTACTGACAGTCCCCATCCAATCTGATGGAGCTTGAGAGGTTCTGCAAAGAAGAATGGGAGAGACTTCCTAAAAACAGGTGTGCCAAGCTTGTAGCATCACACTCAAAAAGACTCGAGGCTGTCTTTGCTGCCAAAGGTGCTCCAACAACGTATTGAGCAAATAGTATTATATATTTGTGTTTCATTCTTAATAAATTTGCAAATATTTCAAACTATCTTTTCTCACTCATCATGAGGTATTGTGTGTAGGTATATTAATATTGTGTATATTGAGGTATATTGTGTGTAATATATTAAACAACATATTCTTAACTTTCATCAAATTCATTTTATAATCAAATATGTCCTCTTATACTTCCAAACACAGATTTATTATCAATAAAAACAATGAACAATGTCCATGATACTGCAGATGTCCATGACTAATGATCATTAAAAACATTAATCAAAACCCAAATCTCAGGCCTGGAAAACCAAACAGTGAGACGGGCTTTTTGATCCCGGGTGTTCAGTTCTTGTGACAAAGTATTATGTAACAGGCCTAAAAATATTTCAAAATGTTGCTCATGTTGAGCTGAAAGACCTGGCCTAATGTTATTTGTCATGCTTATATAATTTGGGGGGGGGCAGATGTTTTTGCTGTGAGAGTGATTTTTTTATCTTCATGTCAGCTCTGTCAAAATCCTGCTCTTGGAATGAAGTCCAGCAGAGGATGGACCAGTCAGGTCCAGAATGCTTTTATCAGTTGCTGCTGGCATGGAAACTACAGTATATTAGTTATGTGTTATGTGTGAAGGCTGAAATCTCCTCAGAGTGCCTGACTACAAGCACACAATGGACAATTCTTCAGGTGCAACAATTCAATACAAAAATTCCATATTATGTGCGAATGTATAAAGATAAGTGAGCAAACACTGTACTAGAAAAATACAATAAATATATAAATACAATAAACATGACAGAAATTAGACAAATAAACAACTGGGGGGGGGTAAGGTGCAGAGGTAGGTAACATGCTTTTGCATAGAGGTATATGCAGTCAATTTATAACATGTGAACAAAGATGTTACTAAGATTAGGATAGAACTAAGCATCAGCAGTAGCAAGGATTCTTCACAGAGTGAAAGTAGATACAGTGCAGGAGTATTAATGCAGACATGTATATGTGTTTGTGGGTGAGTGTGAGATGTGTAAGAGTAAGTAATATCTTGCTTAACGGATGAAGATGTTGAAGATGTTGGGTCCTCCAGTAAATTTTGCAAGATAGCAACAGTGAAAAGACACCATGTGAGGGGTCCAGTAGGCATTGCTGGTGGCTTTGTGGGTACAATGTTTGATGTAAAGGTCCATAATGGAGGGGAGAGAGACCCTGATGATCTTCTCAGCTGTTTTGGTATTTGCTGTAGGATCTTGTGGTCAGAAGCATTGCAATTCCCAAACCAGGCAGTGATGCAACTGCTCAGGGTACTCCCTATAGGATGAGAAGGGGAAAATAAGCTTTCCTCTGTCTCTGCAGGAAGTAGAGGAACTGCTGGGCTCAGCAGCGTGGGCACTTCTGCAGTCATCCATGGCTCTGAATGCGAATGCAGTTAGCCATGTCTCTTTTAACTCTTACATCCCAAGATCTGCACTTTGCAGGCAGTAACATGCTGTTTTCTAGGCATCATGTCTCAGGATCAGAGACACCTATGACATTCTTGTCCTACCGACTCTAGTCTCTTCATGTGATGAATTATCAGCGAGTAATCCAGCTTGGAAAACAGCTAATATTCAGTTCTTTCCAAATGAAATAAATTCCATTTTAAATGCCAAAAGAGCATTCCAGTCCAACTATGTACACTATTATAAAAAATAAAGAAATTCTCAAAAACACAAAGAGATGCACTATTTGTGTGTAAAGGAATTCAAAGCTCTATGAAGGAAAGATGCAATGGCTCTGTGTATATGGTCCTTTACTCATTAGGAAAATCAATAATGTGTGATATCTGTGGATAAGACAGTACTTTTAGCTAACATTAACTCTCTGTTAACATGATTTTTGCATGATCGCTGTACATTGCGCTAGTCAATGTTTTTATTGTGATTAAAATGAGCATGAGCTAATGTAATTCAGTATTCCTTGGCAGTTATCAAATTTATTTCACTTAGCTGCCTGGTACATGATTAGGCAACTATCTGTCCTGACTGCACATTTGTGAGTGATGCTTCTGTTCTTCTGTTCCATTTTTAAACTTACTGAGCCCCCACACTTCCTTCAGCAAGTGAGCTTTCATTTAAAGTGTGATGACACTCTCTAGATGACAAGTCTCTCTCTCTCTCTCTCTCTCTCTC